>LBNU01033078.1:36768-48446 GCA_014162995.1 Artemisia annua
ATGGTTTGGTTAGCGATTCATGGCAGGCTGAAAACGCATGATATTATGGGAAGTTGGGAAAGAAGAAATGATATGATGTGTGTTTTTTGTAATTCCAGACCTGACAGTCACAACCACCTTTTCTTTGAGTGTGACTTTCCTTGTAAAATCTGGAATGAGGTTAAATGCTTAGTGGGAATGGATTTTGCTCCCAATTCATGGTCTGACATTCAGCATTATATGCTTAACAGACCCATCAACAGGTCTATTTGGAGTATAATGCAGAGACTAGTGTTAGGAGCTTTTATTTATTATGTGTGGCAATAGAGAAATCTCCGGACTTTTCAAGGTAGATCCAGATCTTTTAATGAGGTCCATAATTTAATTAAAGACACTGTTAGGCTTAGAGTGATGAGCTTAAGCCTTAAGGCTTCTCCTCGGGTTTTTGAGGCTGCTAATATTTGGGGATTTCAGGTGATGCAGAGTCATGGGGGAAAGAGGGTCTAGTTTAAACCATGGTAGTTTCTATATTTCTTTGTGGGGACCTGATTTTATATGGTTTTGATAATTGCAATAATGGGTTCTTGGTGTGGTCCTGGTTTAAGTGGAGATACAAGGAGGGTGCTTTTGATGTCTGTTGTATGGTGGTGAGGATCTTATGGTTCTATGAGCTTGCTGAGGTCTCTTCTTTAACTGATTATCTGACATTGTGTGTGCCTAGCACAGATAATGATGGGACAATTTTGTTAAGTTTATGGCCTCTCAAGTTTGGTTATAGGAGTTCTGGTTTGGTGATTGAGTTTGGTATGTTTTATTGGCGTTTTATTGGTAATAGTTGTTTCCTGATGTATAAGGAGTATATCTTCTTTTATCTGGTCTTGGGATATATGATTTGGTGGACTGGGGTGGTGTTTACAAGCTAGATGTATGGGACTCTATTTGTATGGATTAATGTGCTTTGGGCTTTACTTGTTCTTTTCTCTGATGGGATTACTGGTATGAAGCCTACCAGTGAATCTGGTCTTTATCTTTTCCTGAAATAGTGTAATGGGCTGATAGTTCTTTGGGCTTGTGAGTCCAGTATGCTGTGTAAGGGAAATATAGTCTACCTGATTCATGCTTTCCAGTGGATTGAAGTTTTGAAGGCCAAAGTTATTTTGGTAGGAGTCCTATACGAGAGTTGCACTCTTTTTTCCTTACCCGGGGCTTGTCCCGATGGGGTTTACTAGGGAAGGTTTTTAAGGAGGCAATCTCGTTTTAGTGAAATGCTCCATTTGTCCTCGTTTATGATTGATGCGGATTTGAAGATGAAGATAGTTGTCACATCCTGGTCATTTATTTGCATTAGTGTTATGATGGCTTGTAATATGTTTTGTAGGAATCATACTTTATCTTTTATTAGGACATTCCCGAAGCATGTTTTGGGAATGTCATGGAACGGTAACTACTATGGGCTTGTCCATTGGTAGTTCTCTTTGTATAGTTTTTGTGTTTTAATATATTTGCCGGAGTGTCGTCCCTTTTACCCAAAAAAAAGACTCCATAGATCGATTCAAGTTTTAAAGTACAGTATACTCTAAAGATCTTGATAACCTGGCTCTGATACCAATTGTAGAAACTAGAAGGGGGGGGGGGTTGAATAGTTTCACCGTTTCATTTTAGTTGTTAAAATGTTTCACTGTTTTTAGGTCCGGTTTATATTCTTTTGCAAACTTGTTGAATTCTACTTGTTATGTGATATCAATTTAACTAGTAACATGCATAAACAAACAAGTAAAGTAAAGAGTAAGGAAAGAACACAACCAAGGAGACTCGGCGATTTATAGTGGTTCGGCACGAAGCTCACTCTTCATCCTACTCCACTCCCCGAGTACCACACTCGAGAGTTATCAATCACTATATCAACACACTCCTTTAGGCGGAGCAATCCGTACACATGCTTACACAAGGCTTAACGACACTAAGCATAATGTCGAGTTCTAATCGTAGCTAGAACCAATCTACTCCAAAGCTCACGTGGCCACACGAACAAGCACTCTTGTCCATCTTAAATCTTCACTCGATCCAAGTCTTCACATATTTGACACACTTGGTTCTTCACCCAAACCAAGCCTTCACACTTTGAGACTCTTGGTTCTTCACCCGAACCAAGCCATCACACACTAGACATACTTGGTTCTTCACGCGAACCAAGACTACACACATGACTCACTTGGATCATCACCCGATCCAAGTCTTTACATAATATTTCGACAAGATCCTAACCTACACACTAGGATATCATTCTCCTCACACCAATACATGAACTAATCTAGTTACAACACTTCTTGTATCTACATCACCATCCAAGTTCACACAAATATCCCCTCCTCGACTCACACACAAGTCGGATAACAATGACATTATTTACAGAACCTATCACCGTAACACTTGTTACGTTTGTGTATGGACACCTATAACATCTCGAGACTTCATTGATGTCGAGAGTTCTTCTTTTGCACTTGACGGAAGAGGAAATCACTTATAACCATATACCGACATGTTATAGTGATCAAAGACTCAAGGGGAAAATAAAAACAGAAAGTTTTGTGTTTGAAAATCCTTGTTTTCTGAAGTGTAACAGTTCATAATTTATAGGCGACAGGACAGACCAGACGGTCCCGTAAAAATAGGCGACGGTCCTTTATCACTAAGGGACCACCAACCCTTTTAATGCACCGTCCAGAAAAAAATGCTCCATTTTTGTCCTGACGTGATGAAAACTTATCTGGTGAAGTTTCAGCTATTTTGGGGGGGGGGGAAACTAGCTGTTACACATTTGAATTTGAATATATTTTCTTAATAAAACATTTCTTTAAAAACACAAAAATACTTTTGTGAAAATATTTTGTTAAACTTAAAAATGTAAGTTCATAAGAAAATAAAAACTTCTTTGTTCACCAAAACTAATGACGGTATAAGGTTTGTTCATACCTGAAGTGATGTTGTAGTAGCTACGTAGAAGTAACGAGTTTCCTCGGTTAAAAACTTATTAACCGTAACTTTACGTAACATGTCTGTATATTTTGTGATTATCAAAACACAAGAAGATCGAATAATGCGAATAACGTTTTTGACATTATTTGTATTAACAACTTGCATTGCAATTCACAGTGTTTAGTCTTGAAAGCAATATCACTGAAATTTAGATAAAATAAAGTAAAATTTTAAGGATGATTCAGAGGAATAGAATTAGTTATGTAGTAATGGTATGTGCTTATTCACATACCTTTTATTCACCATTTTCAGGCTCTAGAAGAACAAAAACTAACGTTAAACGCCAAAGATATCGTGTTTTTGTGTTTGTGATCGTGCAGGGAAGGATATTGCATAAATGGCAACAAAATCAACCAAAAAGCCTAAAACGAGCACGAGATATGGAAAAGTGTCAAAGAGCCGAGTCAAAGATTAAATTTGCCTAAGAAAAGCCCGTGACGACGAAATTATTCCTTAGAAGCTCAAGAAAATAAAAGAGACACTTAATCAATATTCAAGGATATCTACAAGAAAACCGTCCAAGTTTGAGCAAGTGATCCTTTTAATTCTTTGAAGACTTTTAGAGAGCACGTCAAACGCTACCTCAAGTTACAAGGACTTACGTTTAATGTTTAGCACGTTTAGTAGCGTTGTAGTGAAGTTTTAGTGTTACTTTTATAAATTGTAAAGGTCCAAGGGCTTAAGTTGCATCATTGTCAAACCTTCAAAGCTCTTGACCTATAAATAGAGATCACCACCTCATTTAGAGGGGGGGTTAGTTTGGTGGCTAGTTTTTAGGTTAGATTTAGGAGTAGGAGTAGTGTAACCTTTCTTTTTAATGAAGTTTTATTAAGCTTTTATTTGCTTTCTCTCTCTACTCTCTCTCTAGATTACTTCAAGATTTACATGTTTTGAATTAAGTTTTGTTATTGTTAATCTTTGTTTACATCAATTTTAATCTTTTACAAAAGCTTTTGTCACCTTTGCATGTTTTCCATTCGAATAAGACATAAATATGGGTTAGGGTTTGTCTTGGTGTCGTTAGCTTATTTTGAGCTTATTTAGCTTTTTAAACGAGTTTTATATTAAGTTTTTATTAGTTTTCATTAGAGTTTAATCTTTTGTTCACGTAAAAAAGGTTTCCAATACGTTTTCTATTGTTTTGCAAGTTTTTAGTTTAGGGTTTAGCGAGTTGGAAAAATAAGTTAGCGAGTATGAGATTTTTGTTGCGAGTATGAAGAAGATTTAGCGAGTATGAGATCCTTTTTAGCGAGTATCATTAGGTCATAGCGAGTATGAGAAGTTTCTTAGCGAGTATGGAATTCAGATTAGCGAGTATGGTTTCTTTTTAGCGAGTTTGGAGGTCTTTCTTGCGAGTATGGTATAGGTTTAGCGAGTATGGCTTGTTCCTTATTGCGAGTATGGATTTGTTGACTTATTGCGAGTATGGGTCAAGTGGTATAGCGAGTATGGTTCAAGTAATATAGCGAGTATGGTTTCTTGTACACTTGCGAGTATGAAATTCCAAGAGTAGCGAGTATGGACTTAGGTTTCTTGCGAGTATGGTTTCAAACTTTTTAATGAGTTTCATTTCTTTTGTTTGCCGAGTTAGGCACGAGTTCCCCTCATCGTTTCATCGAGTGAGGTCTTTATTTCTCCAAATCTAAACGGAACTCTGTCGAATTTTCTTAAAATCTTTTTAGTAACGTTTTCTTACTTAATTTCAATGTCTTGCATTTTTAGATTAAAACTTTATTAGCGTTTAATGTTCTCAAGTCTTTTATTCTTCTTTCTTCGCTTAGTAAACTTTTATTTTCGTTTATTAAATCTAAAATTCCAAAAACATTTTACTTCCCAAGTTCATTTTATTTTCCAAGTTAACTTTTATTTCTTTATCGCTTTACTTTCTTTAAAATGAGTCTTGAGTAGTTAAATTCATGTTTGCTTAGTGATTCGGGTTTGTGAGCTAAGTGTGGACGTTAAGTGTTTGTGATTAATAATCATTAAGATTATTTAGACTGGTGATTTTATTATTCGAAGAACAAAAGCCGGAGAACGATTAAATCATTTGTCTAGAGTTATTATCTCTTCAAAAGATTAATTGACAACTAATCTCGAGAAAGGAAAATAATTCGTCACAAACCTTTAGCTCATATTTAGTGAACTTATTCAAGTCGCTTTGCAAACATATTGTCTTTAAAAATTAATTTACCGCTTTCATCACTTATCGCACTTTAATTATCGCTTTCTTTAAGTCACTTTATTTCATGCAACTTTACTTGTTTATTTTATTTGCGTCACTTTATTGCTTTCCTTTACTTTAACCGCTTTTTAATTGTCGTTGTAGTATAATCAAAACCAAATCATCTTTTAAACCTTATTCAATTCACATATCTCACGATCTTGAGTGACGAGATCAGTTCAACCCTCGTTGGGACTACGACTCGAGTTTATAAGCTTCACCGCTTGAAAAACGCACTCATCAAGTAATTAATAATAATTGATGCGGTAAACTATTATGCGGTAAACTATTTGAAGTTTAATATACCTTGCACGTTTAAAGGTACTCCATAAGTACTCAACAACTTTCTTTTCTTCTTCAGATATTGGTTTGTATGACACTATCACTTTCCTTCTATCAGGACTTGGATTAGCCTCTTTAGACGCTACAGCTTTATCAGGTGACTGTCTAGTAATGCTCTTTTGTGAATCAACACTCTTTGATTTTAAAGAATCAACTATTTTTCTCTTTGCTGAATCTAAAGGATCAAATTTTGTTGTTACACTCGTTGGTGAATGAACAGGTTCAATAATTGTTTAGACATCAGATGGTGGTGCATCAGATGGTGGATCAACAATTGTTTGGACAAAAGATAGTGGTGCGTCAGATGGTTGTTCAACAATAGTTTGGACATCAGATGGCGGTGCATGAGATGGTGGTTCAACAATTGTTTGGACATCAGCTGCATTGTCTATTCGTGAGTCAGCAACACTTGCTGATGCATCACTTTTTTGCACCTTTTCAACTTCTTGACTGAAATGTTCAAGGTCCATATCTTCATTAATAACAAATTGTAAGCCATTTGAATTGCAATCCTTTTCTACATTAACATTTTCCTTCTTCAACATCATTGGCATCATCCTTGTACACCTTCAAGAATAATTTGTTTCTTTCTTCAACTATGTTCTTTACACCTCATCTTCAGGGTATAAACCCAATGCTAATCTTGATCTTGTAATCAATATCAGCCAATAACGTATTACACTTTGACAAATTATCTCTTAAACAATCCTTCATCTCCTATATTTGTAAAAAAATAAAAATAAATAAATAATATATAAATAAATAAATAAATAAATAAGGTTAAATGAAATACCTGAAGTGTTTTAGAATTGAAATTTAGCATTTCTTCAACTATGTGACCATGGTTTGCATCTTCTTCCTCTGTTAGAAAATAAACATTTTAAGCAATTATAAAATCATGATTTTTTTTTAAATGCAAAAATAAATTTTACCTAATAGCTTTTTTGTGATTTTCTTGTTCTTTTTTATAACCTTCTTTGGTTTTTCTATCAATTGCAGACCTTCAACAATTGGTAATTGACCAAAACCACCTCTAATTTCTTCTTTCTCCCTCTGATTCAACAACGTCGTACTCCACGCTTTAAATGCTGGGAATGTTCTATTCACGATCGTAGATGTGTAAATTGTTGAATTCACGTATAAGCTCAAAAAAAAACAATATTAACATAAAATTTAACTCTATTTCAGTATTTTATAAAACACTATTTTTTAACTTACCACCAACAGAAGATCTGGTCCGGCAAAAGAACCTCTTGGATTAAAATCATTTAAATCTGCTTGCATACATTCTAAACAATAAGTGCACCAATCCAAGTTTGGAACTTTCTCAATATCTTCAACAGATGAAAGAAATCTCTGGTTTACTGTACCATCCTTGTTTCCATGTGCAAAAAGAGAGAAGAAAACCACCAAGAACCCTATTTTGAAAACCAAACCTTCATCTGTCATTCTAGTCAAATGCCATTCTAGTCTGCTTATTGGAATTCTTCTTTTACTCATTTCTCCATCAGGGTCATATACACTTAAAGGTAGTGTTGCTCTCCATCTTGCTGTTGTTGGATCTTCAGTTGAAGTTTGCGGAAGAGAAACAACCTTTATATCCCCCATTGGGATACCAAGGATATCATGAATCATTTCCCGTGTGACTTTAATTTCTCTATTATTACTCAAAGTCAAAATGCAATTTTTAGCATCAAAACTTTTACAAACCCACAATGCTAAAGCTATAGGTGTAGAATCAAAGTTAAAACCAGCACAAAAATTCCCGAATCCCATTTCTTCTAAAACTTTCATCTGTCCATTGGTTAATGATTCAATAACATTCTTCAAATTAACAGGTGATATTCTTGTTTTCAGATTTACTGGTTCAAAATTTTTACCTTCAACTCGAATATTTCAATTTTCAGATTCATCTTTTGACTGACCGCTATGATCATCACTTTCAACAATAGAAACCATCATTTTACCCTTCAACTTCTTTTTTCCTCTGTTCAACTTACTTATCCCTGCTACTAATTTTTTCCTTTTTTTTGTAGTTTTACTTATAACCTTTTGTTCTTCATTATATTCATCTTCACTTTCAACAACAGCAACAGTCATTTTACCCTTCAAATTCTTTTTTGCTTTGCTAGATTGCTCATCCTTATCAGTGTTCAACTTACTTTTCCCTGCTTCTAATTTTTTTCTTTTTGTTGTAGTTTTACTTTTAACCTCTTTTTCTTCATTAATTTCTTCTTTATTATTCTTACCTATTCCAATTTGACACACATAAAAGCAACATAAGCTTTCAGACAGAGCAACATAAGCTTTCAGATAGAGCAACATAAGGTTATCCTAATTCATGCCTACTCATTTAAATACTATTTAAAGTGTAAACAAACAATCAAAAACATTAAATGAACATACAAAACATTCTACTGCATTATAATACTTACTTGCTGACCCGCTTATGGTTTTTTCTTCTTCATCTTTATTAGCAGCATCAATCAACCGTTTACTTTTCCTTGTTGCTGCTACTGCATTCAACATTCAAAAAACACATAAAAACACATTTTAACAACTAAATTACATATGCATTGATCTAATAAAAGCATAACCTACTGTATCGCTTCTTTTACAACTAATGCATTAAGCATTCAAATATGCAGTAAAGCAAATTTCAGCAACTAAATCATACTATGTGTGACGTAATAAAGCCTCGTACGTTGCATAACATAACCTACTACATCTTGTAACACCCCCAAAAATATAGATTCGCGGAAGCATACAAGCATTTGGGGTGCTACGAATTAGGAATCACAACACAAGATAAAGAGAACGGAGTAGAAATCCGTTAAATTATATTACATAATTTAAAGTCAAATGTAATACATAAGTTCAAGTTTTATAAAATAAGGCCCAGTTACACGACTGTCCCATTGTTTTCAGAGTAACGCTTGTGTAAAAACACTAAGATTACTTATGACATCGCCATGCACTGCCATCACATAATCATATAAATACAAAAATAAAATAAAGCAATAAAAACAACACGGTGTTAGCAATTGTATCAAATAATGTAATTTTACTGCTGGAATTTAAACGAAACAACATAAAAGGTTAGTAACCTGTTCACACCGTTCTTCTATCGACTCAGTATCACGGTCACCATAAAGCATAACTGTGTCATCTTCGATATCAGTGACCTACAACAAGAATACTCATTATACAACAAGGAAACAGATATCCCAAGTCACTATTTGTTATTAATGATTGATCTCATGCAAGCAAACCATTTACACGAGCCAGCATTTCCAAGCTCCACGTTGTCAAGGTTATGAAGGTCTTCTGTTATAACCTGAAGGTGCCAAACATAAAGGCCCATAGTAAAGGATCTACCGACTGAACACAAACATAGCAGATTATAGATAAGGCAAATCTCAACCACATTTCAACGAATAATGGGTAAGACTTTATGCACAATCTAAGAACTTAGTTAAACTATAGAAGGTCAGACGAGCTCAAGCGTGGTACTCATATTCTTACCACACTACTAAATCACTTTTTTCAAAAAAATCTACATTTATATATGAAATATATTTTTAAAATCTACAAGATTTTTACTAAAAATATCCGTAAGAGGACCCAATGTTATTGGAAACAGCCTTTGTTTAGACTGTCACACAACCCTATCTGTATTACAGAATAACCGTATTATGGCCATTAAAACTACAAAACGTCAAAGACTACCTGGCCTCCCGGTTGGAGAGTGGGCAAGATCTGCAAGTTGGCCTTTCTGTTCTCACCAAAACGCAGGGGGACTTTTTATGGCACAGATCCTATTAAGAAAAAGATCCAGTGTGTCATAAACTGAAGATGAAGGTTGATACAGAAGAGAAGTATTCAACATTATATGGAAACAATAAAAACATTGATGTCCGTTACGGAACATGTTTCAGAATTAAGGTAGCCAACGCTTCACCTTTCACATCTTCAGCCAACAGATTAATAGAGGACCTTCGTCGCTGATATTAAGGAAAAAAACAATCGGTAATATACATTCACCGCACATCCAACCAATGTGGCATAACTAAAACTAAAAATGAAATAATTAACTTGAGTCTATAAGGATCCTACGTCAGTGCCAGGTTCTAACCTTTGACGCAAGGAACTTAAGTTGACATCGTTTCTTCCTACAATAAGAACAATAGGTTCTAGTTGCTGCGAATCATCAGAAAGTAACGCATTTTCAACAGACATACAAGTTTGAATAGACCATAATACAAATTAGTAGACTGAATAACACATTGGACTTACACATTTCTGATTTCTTGGTGTTCGTGATAAAATGTGGATATATATCCCCCTGGCAACTTCATTCGCTCACAATTCTAGTTCCATTATACAATCTGTCTGTCCGTCCTACATCCGTTCATAGAGCTAGGCAAATTATCCGCTATTTATTATCATGGATAATAAAGTAACTGCAAAAGCAAGCTTACTTGAACAGTGATAGACACCCCTCTTTCCCAACTCTTCTCCATAGCCTTAGCTATTAGTTCACCGATTTCACGTTCTCACATTTGCGGAAATTGTACCACCTGTTATTTTTTACGATATACTATACATATTAGCCTCTGCCATAAAAAATTATTTATATAAATCAACAAAGGTTACTCCGTATATATTGTACCTGTGTGATTTACCTAGAGTGCTTATCATACGGGCTTTACTTTCAAGTTGTTCAACCGAATACAACAGCCATCGTTATACCACCGGCTGAGGTCCATTGCAGTTCCATACCAGCGCTGGCAACAGACTTGCAACCTTCTGAAAATAATAGCGCGTGTTAAAGACTGTGGCACAAGTTGTACACCTGAGTCTAAAAAATCACCAGTAAACTGTCAAAATAACAGTTAACAAAATATTTTTTAAACCATCGCATATCAATCACGGAGAAATATTTACGCGTCACCGAAGCGAACATCATTTGTGGCGTTAGCCAACCTGTTGATCACAAGACTCGCGCCAGAATATTCTTTACACACCTCCCATACTTTATAATTACCAAGGTGGCTTTTGCAAACCGTTAATACCGTCATATTCGTTTATTTTTTGATGTCCTTACTTTGTTTATCACCACACTTACCCCCCTATAATAACATCATCACACAAAATAGTATTTATTAACTGTATAAACACCATATCAAGATCTCCATGCTTATTTTGTTCAGCTTATTCCTCCAAAATCCAATTTTTAACAGCATTTCTGTGACTACGAATAATGACTTACTATAGACATTAAAAAACCATATAAAACATAAAGCTATAATTATAAAGCCGGATAATATGTGCTTATGAAAAAAAAAAAAAAAAAAAAAAAAAAAAGCCAACAAATTATAAAGACCTACATTTCAATTTTTAAACAAAAACAAACACTAATTTCGCAATCAAATTAAAATCTATAATTCAAACAAATGGTAAAATATAAATTTTTAACTAACTTCAGGCCATGGAACCTTTATAAACAGAGTCAGCAAGCTCTTCAACCCTCCCTAAGCATCATATAACAGCCTCTAGCATACAACTCCAAATTATATATCTTTTGCAGCATAACGTTTACTGCTTATATAACCTAAAAATACTTATATTCCATCTGTTATTTACGCATAACATCAAATACAATCATATAATATAAAATAAGTTATAACATAATAACACTATAAGTGGTTACAAACAATGAATGTGGGCTATTATTGTCTTAAGTAGCAATTCTCAATTAACAACAAACAGTAAAAAAAGCAAAAATTGGTATAGATAAAATTTGTGGGCTTTCGAGCTAATTGATTTCGGCTTTCATAAAGCCAGATTGAACTTTACTATAAAAGCTCAAAATAAGTCGAAAAATTTAGGACTTATATGAAATATCAAAAAACATAAGACCACTAAAAAATAATAGTAAAATCAAACTTGGAATCAAAAAAATATTATATAAAATAAAAATGAAACTTGGTTTATAAAATGAAGTGGTAATGCAACTTAAAAAAAAAAATAATAATAAATTTAATAAATAAATAAATCTTGATGGGTAAAAAAAAAAAAAATTAAGTGGGATGTTCAT
>LBNU01033079.1:3940-19505 GCA_014162995.1 Artemisia annua
ACTGTTGTGAGTACTGTGGAGGTCCTCACTTTATCTCGGATTGTCAAACAGGGAATCCAATTCCTTGCAACAATTACGACTATTCGTTTCAAGACCCACCTCCACAGTACCAAATGATCCAAGCAACTCCTCAAATTCAGCAAGACCTTTGTCTAGAGGCTCTTGAGATATTGAAAGAACTTAAGGAGGAGTTGACTAGTACGTCGTTTCAAAACTCTCGTGAGAAATCTATGGCAGAATTACTTGCGGAAGAACGAGATGCTAGAAACGAAAAGAGCATGGAGGAATTACTTGTCGAAGAACAAGCAGCTAAAAAACGTGCCATATTTCACAATGCTGCTCTTCTAGATGATGATGATGAAGATACACTTGATATTCTTCAATTTTATAAAGCTTCATCAAGTTCATCAGTCGATAGCCCAGCAGTTGAGATTCCATCTCATTCAACTGCCATCACGCCCGAAGTTCACACTCGCTCTCTGAACATGGGGGATGAGCATCTTAGCACTGTTCCTGATAAGGAATCGGACGAATTAATAAAGTCTAGTGTTGAGGACCTTGTCCCAATCCCAGGAGAGTCGCAGGGAATTTTTGATCATATGTGTGATTTACCTTCCCCTCTTGAGTGTCCAAAAGATCAATTTGAAACTTTCTCCGATTTTAGCGAAGATTGTGCATCTTATGGAGACATCGAGTATGTTGAGGCATCAGTTCCACATTCTGATGCTGATCATCTTCTTGAGGAGTTCGCCGGTGAACTCACTCACATCAATCCACTTCCATCGGGAAGTGACGATGATCTCTTTCACTTTGAAGCCGATCTAGGAGATATTGAAAGTCTCTTATATCATGATCCGTCACTCACTTCTTATCCCATCAGTCCAATTGAGAATGTTAATCACATGGTTCCTGAAACATTCAATACTACTCTCACCAATCCTCTATTTGAATTCGAATCTGAATTCACTTTGATTTCTGATAATCCAACCTTTGGTATTCAGAACGAGGATAGTGATGAGTCTGTAATGGAACATGAGTTTACAGATTCACATCTTGTGAAAAATTCTCTTCATGAGGAGTTCTCCGGTGAACTCACTCATCATATCATGACTCCTCCGGAGTATGATAGCCCGGGGGGAGATGCACTCAATCATGAGAATTTGCAAATTCCCACCCACCCTCCCGGGATGTTTTTGAGCTTAACCCTTGAAATCCAAACTCAGGCTAATGAGCCTGCTCTCGAGGAAGAAGATCAAATCATGATTTTCATCATGGTTTTCTTCCTTTTCTTCACCTATAAGGTGACTTCTTCTCTTCTTCACTCCTTCGGGAATGAAGATACCATCTTTGATCCCGGCATTTTCATTTACCATTATCTTGAGCCGGGATTATATCTCATCGGAGTGGAACTTTCACGTGCTTCAAATGTTTGTCCAAACATCTTGAATGAAAGTCCGATGCAGATTGTTTCTTCCACATCATGCTTCCCCATGAACAAATGAATTCGGGGTCGAGTCAAGCTAGCGACTCGGTAAACAAAAACAGTAGCATGTATACGGGGTTTTCACCCTAAGTGTGGGGGAAGTTACCCCTGCTATAGTTCACCATGTATATATTGTTAAAAAAAATAAAAAAAAATAAAATAAAAAGAAAAGAAAAAAAAATAATCATCATCATTTTAAAGGAAGTGATAGCTTCTATTTAAGAAGCTTTAAATATCTAACTCACTTTTCAAATATGATGTTCCCACACTTGCCTCAATCCAAATTTTTTTTACGTTCAAGGAGTCGGCATAATAGCCGGGACTTTGAATATTGAGGACAATATTCAATTCTAGTGTGGGGGGGTAAAATTTTGGCGAATTTTGATCACATTTTTACCTTTTTGTGCCATAATACCCCCATTTTTGACCAAATTTTTTTGTGGTTATCAGTCCGCCTTGTCTAACCGACAAAAGGATTGGCTAATCCAGGAGCAAACGGCTCTTGGTAAAGATATCTCAAATCCGTTTACGGCTTGCAATTTGCCAAAAATTGTATGGTAATCGACTCACCATATCTTATAGTGAAGAGTTGGCTAGCCCACAAGATTATGGCTTGTGGTAAAGGCGTTGGAAAAACCATAATTGGTAATCAGCTCACCAAAGATAATAACTATGTTTTATCTAAGAGTTGGCTAGTCCAGAAGCAAACGGCTTCTGGTAAAGACTAATCAAATCCGTTGAAAGCTGGTGATTTGCTCAAAATCACACGGTTATCGGTGTACCATGGTTCTTACTTGAACTTAAACATTCGGCTACTCCAGAAGTGATGGCTTTTGGTAAAGAGATTAAAATCCATCAAGTTTTCATAAAAGATTGCTAGGGACTAGCAATAGTTTAGTGTGGGGGATTGATGAGTGTGTAAATACTCATCATTTTTGTACCCATTTCGACTATAAAAACGACTGAAAACACACAATATACTGCAAATATCCTTGGATTGTGTTTTATATCTTTCAGGTACAAAAGGATTGAAAATAGAGCAAAAATACAAGATTTCAAGCATTTATCGAAGACTATTAAAGCCCGAAGAAAAACCTGCTATATAGTCCACCCACGCCATTATTGCAACCAAATGAAGCCTAAGTTAATTCTATGTTTAAGCATCTCCCAACTATGTCCAGCCCAAAGAAAAGAAATTTTGGCCCATGTGGTGATTAAAGGGCTGACGTCACTCCTTTTGTGTGAAGATTGCTTATTTATTTGAAGACTTATGAATAACAGAGGGAGTCGACATTCACCTTCCCCGTCTTTGGGTCGGTGACGCCATCAAGATCTACACACGTCACCTAACATTAAATCATTGTTTTTGGTTACAATTTCATCTCAATTACTAATAGAGTAACTAGTAGCTTGTACTATTAATTAATGTTTCTTATGTAATTCTTATGTAAATCTCGATGTATGCTTTCATTTACTTTTATTTCAACTTTCTTAAGTAGTTTAGCTTTATCTCTTTCGAACCTTTTTACTCCGTATTAATCAATAGTTTCTTCTTAATGAATTTAAAGTTTTTTTTCTTTTGTAAATGTAATTTTGTCTACCTGATGATCTAATCTAGTATTTTAGTTGTCATTTTATTTTACTCAATCTTTTTTTTTTTTACGAATGATGTTTTTATTTTAAGTTTGGTAACTCTTAGCTAAAACTTTTTATTTCTTTCTTATATTTAAACTGTTCCAACTTTGCTTTATTGATTCTAATGAGTCGTAGTGATTAAGAGATAATTTTGATTTAATGAGGGAGCTTATGGATGATGGTTTGATGCTTATGATGGAATGGGTCTCATTTCGCCATCTTTATATTTTTCATCTCATTCGTTTATCTCTAATCCTTTTATCTTTTTATTTTTAGTATGTTTATATTTATCGTCATTTTTAGCTTTGTAGTTATTATTGTTGCTTCATTTATTGTTTGTAGTGTAATTTTAATTATGATTGAGTAGATTTTATATGTTTGTTAAGTGATGCTAATTTTTGAATTAAGTGCGAAAACTTAGAATTTGTTAATTGACAATCTTTGGTTTACTTGAATTGATTTTTAGTTGTTTTGACGGGCAAAAGCCGTTAGGGTAATTAATTAATTCTAGAAATTTTACCAAGTTAAAAAATTGTTTTTCAAATATAAACCAACATTGTGAGAAAAATAGTTTTTACACGGGTATAAGTTAATCACATGCTTTAAAAGAAATTCACACTTAATGATCTTTTCACCTCACTTGGCAAGCATACTCTTCAATATTATCTTTTAGATCTATTTAGACTCGTTTTTACTTGTAGTTTTTCTTTTATCATCTAGTATGTAGGAAAATTAGTTTCACACCCGTAAAATTAGTATTTCACAAATTTTACTTTTAAACCCGTTCACTTACGTTATTTTTATTTAGGATACGAGTTATTAATTTAGATTACGTTTTAGTTAATCATGCTTTACGTTATTGTTTTAAATGCTTTATTATATGCTTTCTAGTATAGAATTACTTTTCCTTGTCTCATATATCATTATATCTCTCACTATTCATTTCACTCGATCACGAACTTGAACCGATTTACCATTTCACACCTCACTGGGACATAACGACCCGGGAAAACACTATACTCTCGGAGAATACGCGTGGTTTGACTACTTTGACTATTCTTTGTTAAAGTTGACTTTCTGCCGTCCAAAGTCGAACCAAATGATTATAAAGAAGCGTTGACTAAAATGTCCTGGTTCACTGCAATGCAAAATGAAATCCATGAATTTGACAGACTAGATGTTTGGGAATTAGTGCCCCCTCCCGACTGTGCAATGATTATCGCCCTCAAATGGATCTTTAAAGTGAAGCTTGATGAATATGGTGAAGTGTTAAAGAACAAAGCTCGACTTGTGACCAAAGGGTTCAGACAAGAAGAAGGCATCGACTTTGAGGAATCATTCACACCAGTTGCCAGAATTGAAGCCATCAGAATCTTCCTTGCCAATGCAGCCAGTCAGAACATGGTTGTATACCAAATGGATGTGAAGACTGCCTTTCTCAATGGACACTTAAAGGAAGTAGTATATGTAAGTCAACCAGAGGGGTTTGTTGATCCTGAACGCCCTAATCATGTATATCGCTTGAAGAAGGCACTATATGGTCTTAAACAAGCACCCAGAGCATGGTATGATACACTGTCCAAATTTCTTCTAGCCAACCAATTCACCAAAGGTGTTGTCGATCCTACCTTGTTCACAAGAAAGTTGGGAGAGCATCGTCTCCACGTTCAGATCTATGTGGATGACATTATCTTCGCATCAGCCGATCCACTAGAATGTGATAGGTTTGCACAAGAAATGAGTACAGAATTCCAAATGTCCATGATGGGGCAAATGTCGTTCTTCTTGGGGCTTCAGATTTCTCAAAACCCACATGGTATCTTCATCAATCAATCCAAGTATGCCATTGAAATACTAAAGAAATTTGGATTCGAATCATGTGAATCTGTTGATACTCCAATGGTTGAGAGAACTAAGCTGGATGAGGATATTGAAGGAGCACTTGTCGACCAAACCAAATACCGAAGCATGATCGGATCATTGATGTATCTCACAGCCAGCAGACCTGATCTCTTATTTGCTGTCTGCATGTGTGCTCGTTATCAATCCAAACCTACTAAGAAGCACTTAGAAGCAGTCAAAAGAGTCTTCAGGTACCTTCAAGGAACAATTCACATGGGCCTTTGGTATCCTAAAGACACTGCAATGGCTCTCACAGCCTACTCTGATGCTGATCATGCGGGTTGTCAAGATACTCGACGAAGTACTTCTGGCGGTGCTCAGTTTCTAGGAGATAAGCTGGTTAGTTGGTCATCAAAGAAGCAAATGAGTACATCAATCTCCTCTACAGAAGCTGAATATATTGCCATGTCATCATGCTGTGCTCAAATTCTTTGGATGAGGTCTCAATTATCCGACTATGGCTTTAACTACAACAAAGTTCCGATGTACTGTGATAACAAGAGTGCCATTGCTCTTTGCTGCAACAACGTCCAGCATTCAAGATCAAAGCACATTGATATTCGACATCATTTCATCAGAGAACAAGTGGAAAAAGGAATTGTGGAACTCTACTTTGTGAGGACGGAATTTCAGCTGGCTGATATCTTCACAAAGGCACTTCCTAGAGAACGGTTTCAATTCATTCTCCCACGTCTTGGAATGAAGAGCATTCACTCCTGAGTCACTCAAAAGTCTTCAGGAAGATAATGAGGAGTAACTGATTCACTTCACATATCCTTATATATATATATATATTTATATAATATAAAACCCAGAAAAGAAAAATACAAAAATATAAAACCTATAAAAACCATAAAAATCAGAAAATCTCAAAATACCAAAAATAGTTTGTTTATTAGGCATGTCTTCTGGCATCGTCAGAAGTTCAAAATGTTTTCAAAACATGCCTATATGGCTTACAGTCATTTCAGGCTGTAACCCGCGCTTCATCATTATGGCTTACACTCATTTCAGGCTGTAACCCGCGCTTCAAAATTATGGCTTGCAGTTATTTCAGACTGCAACCCGCGCTTAAATTATGGTTTGCTATTACTTCAGATAGCAACCCAGTTTTAAAAATCCGTGAAAAACACGTTACCATGTTTTCACTGTGTGCGGATTATCCGAAAAGTTGTACGCTTCAGTGCAACCTTTCTAGTAAAAGAAGAAAAGTCTTCTTTTCCCAAAATCTCTTTCTTCTAAAATTCTTCAAAAGAGATTTTGTGGTGTACAAGGTGGCCATCGGTCTTAAATTTTCTCGAATACGTTATCACTCATTTTAATGGCTATTAAACGTTAAAAATTGAAAACGGGCCATTAATTGAGGGGGGGCGCATTTGCTCAAAATTTCTGCACCTTTAAAAGCTTTGTGCACCAGCCACACTGAAATTCAAAAGGTGTCTCATAATCAGTAAACATTTAAAACATATCACACTTCTCTCCAAAGCTTTTTCGAAAATCATTTAAATCAATTGGGATCACAAAATCTCAAAAGATTTGAAATTTTATGATCGGGGGAGAGAATGTGATTTAAATATGAAAACTGATTTAAATGTGATGTTTTTGGACTTATAATGATGTTTTTGGTCTCAAAAGATCGCTCCCGTATGTGCTAAAATTTTAAAGATTTTGGAGTATGAACAAAGCACATATTGAGGGGGAGCAAGTGTTTAAAAATGATGAATAAATAATCTCAAATGAAAGCTCACCTATATGTGCCAAAGTTGTAAAAACTTTCAAATATTGATTCAATCAATGTGCACATATTGAGGGGGAGCAAGTGGCTAAGAGTCTTTCGCGGGATTTTACAAAATCAAGTAGAAACCGTGAATTGCTTATGACTCAGAATTTGACTCATGAATTGACGAAACATGAAAAGTCGTGAATCGAAAAGACTAGTCCTGGCTGGGTAATAATTTCAAGCTGGTTTACCAGTGACGTAAACGTGTCTCGAAGAGGACTGGTCAAAGTAGATAGTACCGTTTCGAGAAACTCTTCTTAGATATGTACTTTGACGGGTCTAACTTCCTTTTTAAGGAATGTTAACAACTTCAAGTTAGTTATTAGGGCTAGTTATCACCTAAAAGCTGATAATGGATCCCTTTAACTAAGCAACGTAAACGTGTCCCTCGGGTATATGTCTATTAAGAGCCGATCAATTCAAATAAGTGCAACTCACCCCGACATGTGCAAATTTCTTTCTTTACCTATGAGCACATGTTAAGGGGGAGCATTTGAAAAATGATAAAACTCTCAAAGTGTTAACAAAATGTGTTTCTTAATCATAAACACTTTGAGAGAATTTTCAATGATTTGGTTATATGGCGATTGTGGAAAGATACCAAAAGACCGACCACTTTAATTTAATGCATGGAATTATAAGGATGGTAAGGTTAGGTATATGTTCCCATGATCCACCAGAACCGGAAGGATCTTCCCAGGGACAATCCAATAGATAGATTAGAAGTCCTTAGGAATGATTAAAAAAAAGGAGAAAAGTGAGAAAGGGAAGAGTGCGGACTGAGACTGAGCTAGGACTGGAACCAACCCAACAAGGTTCTAGTAAATGAAGTCACGGTAAGCACTGAAGGGGTTGAAGAATTAAAAATAAATGAAATGAGAAAGGGTAAAAAGAAATAGCCCTCCAATTATTCAACCTTAGGGCAAAAACCGGGTTCAATCATATGCTACTGATTGTTACCAAGGTAACATCAGTATTGAAGATAAAGACGTTATGGACCCAGTGACGCACTGCACTAAACCTCCCAAGCCACTCAAGTTCTCTTAAAAGAGCTTGTTTCATTCTCACGGGGAACCGGTGTAAACTATCGACTAGTCTCTTAGAGCTAGTTGATATTGAAACAGGAAACCCCTCCCTAGTCTCCGAATAGGATAACCAATGTGCACTTATCGAGTCTAGATCCAAGAGATGCATCAAAAGATCTCATAGGAACACTTGATACTTCTACACTGGTTGTTCAACATTAAGGACACCAGATGTAATATTTTGAGTCCTACGCAGATCTTAGCAATATGCCGAGAACACTTATGAGGGAACATACATAAGTATTTCCTAGTGATTGAGTGGAAACTCCTGCCAGGGTCAACATCAAACAGCCCTGACAGCAGGTCACTTCGGTAATCTCTTGTGGGTTACGCTTAGTGTGTACGGTGGTGTTCCAAAAGGTCTACAGTCGTGGGGTGATCTCCAGCGACTCACCTAATTGTTGGTGTACTTCGGTATGTCAGTGAAAGCCCTTTCGGGGCATCCGATTAGGAATGGCCTTGGTAAGGATTAGAGAAAGTCTTCACACTATGCTGTTGACGATCTCGAAGTCCAAACTTGTAAGTGCCGGTATGTTTATTACTAACCAAGTTTTATGCAGCTCAACATACCAAACTTACCATGTTCACCACCATCACTCTAGTTCCACATGCTCATACCAACATCTAAAAGGAGACGTCAGAACTGTTCAACCGGGAAGATCTACTCAACAAAGATGTATGGGCATGTTGGAAAGGCGTAATCACACCAAAGACAAAGAAGTTGACGATTGATGCCGATTGCTGAAAAGATGCAGATTCATCATTTCATGCTTACACTTCAACAATCAAATCACAAGATATCATGATCAAGGAATGGGCTTCAACTATGCTTCCACAACTCTGATGCAGAAGAGCATGATCCAGAAAAGTGTAAGCATGACATCACTAAGACAATCACAACATCACAAAGAGACACATGCACTCAAAGATGACTTGAAGCTAATTATATGGATGAAGAGCGAAGAGCAAAGTCAAAAGATCATCATATACATCAAGGAAGTCATCTTGAGTAATTTATCAATGAAGAATCAACAACTACGAGCTACAAAAGAATCTACAAAGATCTCAATGCAAGAATTCAAGAATATTTCCAGAGGTGAATATTTCCAGGGGTGACCTCCCTTAGGGGGAGATTGTTAGGAATACGCTTTTTGTATAAGAAAGATTCGGTCACCCCAGATATGATTAAGCATTGATTAGCTCGTAGTAGTTACAATAGTTAGTTAAACGTAGTTTAGAAGTAGATTAGTTCGCAGAAGAAGGACGGGTCTTTACCCACTGTATACATGATCCGCAGCCCAAGTGGCACGCCCTAGTGGAAAAACCCATGTACATATAAGCCCTCTCCATCCTTGGAGAGGGTAAGCCTTCTCTCATAATCTATTTTCTTTTTTTTGGTTTTCTCTCAAGGCTTCATCTCTTTCTCTCTCTAACTTTCTCTCTCTACATTTCTTTCTTTTCTTTTTATGTATAACGAGCCAAAACCACAAGTATAAACGTGTTTGTGAGCTTATTTAGTATCCTACAACATCTAACAGCCCTGACAGCAGGTCACTTCGGTGATTCCTTGTGGATTACGCTTAGTGTGTTTGATGGTTTCAAACGGTCTACAGTCGTGGGGTGATCTCCAGCGACTCACCTAATCGTGGGTGTACGTATGTATGTTTGTGTAAGCCCTCTAGGGGGTATCCGATTAGGAACGGCCTTGGCAAGGATTAGAAGGAGTCTTCACACTATGCTGTCGACGAATTCTAACTCCAAACCTGTAAGTACCAGATGTATTATTGCTAACTATTTCAATGCAGGTACAACCATCATCCTGAACACCAGCTTCCACATGCTCATACTTTCATATCAACAACTATGAAAGCTCTCATGAAAGATCGAAGCAACAAAAAAGTCAAAGATAGATTCCATGCCAAAAGAATCTACAAAGTAATTAAGACAAACGATCTAAAAGCAATGCACCGTCTAAAGAAGATCTCTACGTCAACACAAAGAATCTTCATGAATGAAAAGAGAGCTTCACTCGAATGANGGGGTGATCTCCAGCGACTCACCTAATCGTGGGTGTGCGTATGTATGTTTGTGTAAGCCCTCTAGGGGGTATCCGATTAGGAACGGCCTTGGCAAGGATTAGAAGGAGTCTTCACACTATGCTGTCGACGAATTCTAACTCCAAACCTGTAAGTACCGGATGTATTATTGCTAACTATTTCAATGCAGGTACAACCATCATCCTGAACACCAGCTTCCACATGCTCATACTTTCATCTCAACAACTATGAAAGCTCTCATGAAAGATCTAAGCAACAAAAAAGTCAAAGATAGATTCCATGCCAAAAGAATCTACAAAGTAATTAAGACAAACGATCTAAAAGCAATGCACCGTCTAAAGAAGATCTCTACGTCAACACAAAGAATCTTCATGAATGAAAAGAGAGCTTCACTCGAATGAAAGTTTCAAACGTCAAAGAAGTATGAGCATGTCGGAAAGATTCAGATCCACTGGAGTCTAAGAAAGTGATGAATGGCAGATTACCACATCATGTGATCACTATCTCATCAGCAAAGATAAAGAACAAAGAGCGATGAATCGTTTCTACAAATCATTTTTGAAGACGTCTAAAGCTATGAAAGTTAACAACTAAAATACAAAGACAAAGACGTCAAGCAACCTCAAATGACCGTGACGAATATCACTCCTTCATAACCGATTCTTAGGGGGAGATTGTTAGGACCTAAGTTTATCAACATTTAATCAAGTCTCGGTTATTTCAGTATTTGTAATAGGTTGCTAGAATATTTAACTTATCATGTAAACGTGTAAAGTCCATTACACGTCCAATGGGCCTTAAGCCCACACGTTTAAGAAAGGAAGGAATAGGGAAGTGTTGCCCTAGCTCCTCTCCTATAAATAGGACACTCATGTAATCCTATTTCTTGTTGGTATTTCATTTACATAAGGAAACTCTTGCACTTTTATTCTTCATATTTTATCTAATCAACCAAACTCTATTTCTCATCTTATTTCTATCAAATCAATACTTGTGTTTACAATATGGTGACCTAACATGAACAAAACCTAATGTTGAAAATAAGAAAAAAACATATAGTTTATAATCTATGAAGAACTTCTCTATATACAACGTTGGTTGTAGAATTTGTGTAGTTGACATCTTTGTCACAATATAACACTTTTAGGCCTCTCTTGCATTTTACTCATGACGCTGCTACATAAAGTTGTCCTTGTGAAAAAACAGACCGTTCCAAATATAACCCAACCTTAGACAATGTTTGGCCCTGATTTTTGTTTATATTGCAAAACAAACGGAAATAGTGAATTGTCTCCTATTAAGTTGAAAAGGCAACGTCTTGTCGGATGGGCTTATAATCATTCTAAGTATAGAGCAAACCTCACCACTTTACCACCTGATATAACCTTTGCCTCAATGTTATTGATTCTCATTCTCAATACTTGTAACCAGGTTCCATTACACAATCCATCTCGTTGATCAATGTTGCGCAAACACATAACCAGAGTGTCAATCTTCAAAACTAATTTATGGTGTGGAAGTCCAGACCGAACAAAAATAAATTGATGTTTTTTAAAACCGTGAGAAAACTACATATAGTTGATTGCCGAAAGTAGCATAACAATAAAAGATAAATTATAATCTAAGAAGAAATTGTTTGTGGAATTCCATAAGAAAAAAAAATGGGCATTCCAAATCTAGTCCCACCTTCGACAAAGTTTGACTTCAACTTTTGTTTAACAGTCTCTCCTGCAAGACCAATGAGTTTAGCCAAACCCTCCTGCACAAAAAAACATCAAACTATAAGATGAGAAGTCTTAATATGTCAAATAGTACGCAAGAACTTGCTTGTTTAGCAACTTATTAGTTGCTTGTTTAGCAACTTATATGTGTATGACGGGTTAATTGAGTTATACTTATTTCTACATAGGCATAAAGCTAAACTCATGATTCCAAAATTCTTAAGTTTGGTTTTAGCTTTGTACAGAGCATGTGATCACCTTTTCTAAGTTTTGGAGTCCAAGTACACGTACTTTAAATTCACATATTTCCAAGCTCGCGGGCTGACTAAGATTGCATGCTTTCTTCTTCTAAGGTTTCAAGACTTCATTAGAAATGAGGCTCATTGTTTTCACAATTAAGCTGGCACAAATATATACACCATTTAATAAGAAAACCATAATCATCACACTGTCATGAGCATACAAAATATTACCTACAACTTTGTGAGGAATAAAGTTGCTGCCAGGAGTATTTTAAGTGATTTCTTAAGTATATACACAATAAACCTTAATCATCATAACATTACCATGAACACATCCAATATTACCTTTAAATTTCCTAAGATTCAAGTTCATGTTGGAGGTGGTCCGGTGATGTCCTTTAAAGAATCCTAAAACTATCTACCAAAGCCACACATAGCACTACTATTATGATACTGAAAGCTATAAATTATTGAAATCTGTACACCACATCCAGACAGCGCCTAAGTCATATAATAGGGACTGCTTAACATTACTATACGAAACTATTAATTGGTAATCAGATTTACAAAGGAGCCTCTCTTTCAAAATCAACTACTATCCATTAAGGAATCCTAAAACTGTCTTCTAAAGCCACTTATATGACTACTATTGATTATAATACGGAATAATGAAATTTACTTATTCAATTTTGAACACCACAAGTCATATCATATGGACCAATAACATTCGAAGAGTGTATTAAATATTTATGTAGCAGATGAAATTAGCAAATCTTAATAATAGAGACAACGATCAAGGATAAAAAGGAGTTATAATATTCACATGAAACTTGACATTACGTGACGTAATAATAACAATGTAAAGTTAAGATGGGCAAAATGGATCGATTATGTAATTGTTGAGACCGACAACTTCATTATATTGCAAATAAACTTTGTCAATTCAAGTTATATTTTATCTCTAAATGGGCTACGGGCAAAATAAATAGTAGCTAAAAACAGATCATGGTAAATATTTTTTTAAAAAAACATATATCTGTAGAGTTCAACAGATGTTTCAGATAGATCACATAAGTAACGAATCCCTCATTTTTTGTTCAACATATATACCTTTTCTGACAAATGTTCATTCCACCAAGTGCAAAATTGTGACATGGTTTCGTAACCCATTATATTAAACCAAGCACTTAGTAATAATGAGCATCAACGAAACACCACCTTAATATCACTTAAAGGTAATAATGAGCATATAGTATTAATATGGTTGCATAGAGTCAAGTTGCATAGAGTCAACATTAGCATAGTGATGATCTGAACTAACACCATAAGCGGTGCAAATACTTTATTAAATTTATAAGACTCAATACTCTGGTTATATTTCTTCAACTTTAACCTTTTTAAAGTGAATTAGGTGAAGCAATCTAACATAGCACGACCAGTCGGATTAAACATAGAAAAATGGAGAAACTGGCACTGTTTTAGATTGGATATTATGGTTACCTCAGGTTGAAGTTCTACGCAATCGAAACAAAAATCATCTGAAATAAGCCAATCTGTGTTTTTGGGCGCAGTCTAACATCAACTCGCACTCTTCCAGATTCTGTCATAAATACTACTTTAATTTCAGAACCAACTAAGACACTAAATCGTTTCAAAAAATAACTCAATTAGAAATTAATCATATGAAATTATTTCCTATTATACTATACTCTCTATGCTCCACAAGATGAGGTAAGTTGTCATTTATAAATCAAAATTTACCTTTCAGATGAAATTGTTTTTCTTTCATCTTAAATCAAACTGGTTAATGGGGCATATTTTATAAACTATGAGGCACAAAAACCATACTTATTACTCACCTAGTAAGTAAATCTGTAGTATTTTCCACTCATCCTATTTTTCCTTTGTTCAGACCCTTAGTAGCTGCCACCTGAAAGATTTTAGCCAAAAAGTAGCAATAAAAATGAGATGTCATGAAGGTTACAGTCAAGTAAAAAAAATTAGCCATAAACCTGTCGGCTCCAAAATACACACCTCCAACATCTGCCTTAAACCCGCCGTCTCCAAAATACGCACCTCTTTTGCCTGTACATAGAAATTCTTTAAATATTGCAGCCAGTTCTTGCTGTGTAGAAGTCTAGCAAAATCCCAGCATCAGTAGAAGTCTATCCAGTGTCATGGGCAGCAATGTTACCCTGCTCGGGTTCGTATGTTGATTCCTACATAAATTATACACTCCGTTAACAGATTTTAATGCTGAACGTTTTTTTTTGTGGTGTTTGGGATTTCTAACTTACTGAGATCAGCTTATATCACCATCACGGTAAACTTGTAATCTCGAAACACTTATTCCACCCTAAAATAATCTTAAATTTTTTATGAACAAAACTCGTAGTGAAATTTTTATTTGTAAAAAATGAAGATTCATACCTTTTTACCCGAAGTACTGATTCTGACTATACATGAAGGCTTGGTATAAGAGAACCACAACAAAGTCGTACCGATTTACCCTAAATAAGAGACCTGCATGCTTGTAACAATATACACTTCAGTTCCATTCTTGGACATTTTAATACCCATCATATAAGAAGAAGTTTTGGAGGCATTGGTGTAGTTACCATCTTTGTCACAAAACAACACCTTAAGACGTTTGTTGCTCTTTACTCTTGAAACGGTCATATAAAGTTGTCCATGTGAGAAAACCGGGCATTCCAAATAAAGTCCAACCTTTGCCAAAGTTTGACCTTGACTTTTTTTAATTGTCATGACAAAACTAACAAAAATTGAAAATTAACTTCTATTAAGCTAAAAGGACATTTTCTTATCGGACAACATTATTATCATTGAGGAATAACGCAAACATCGCCGATATAATATTTGCCTCAATGTTATTGGTTCCCATTCTCAAAACGTGTATCCTGGTTCCATTACACGATCCACCTCTTTGATCAATGTAAAATGTTTGATACAATAACATTAAAAATATAAAGAACACAGTAAGCTGATGTTTTTAAATACCGTAAAAAACATCATATAGTTGATTGCAAAATAGAATTGGATGACATATTATACTAAATGGGTGTTTGGATTAGCTTAATTTCCAGGCCTATGGGCTTATTGAATATGAAAAAGCTCATAAGCCCACTTTTGTGGCTTATCAGCTTATCAAGTTGAGCTTATAAGCTTATACGCTAAAGAAATGAGTTTATGAGCTTTTCAAATTCAAATAAACTCATACCCCCAAAAAAATAAGCTAATCAAAACACCCCCTAAGTAACATGTTACAGACTTCTAGTGCCAAGTTTAAAGCATGATAAATACCAGTTTCGATTTTGGGTGTATGGAATAGCTAATTCACGTAGTAAAAACTGTTTGACGGTAGTATCTTCAGTCGCTATAGGTGACCATGGTGCCAAAATGTTAACTCCTGGTGAAGTTATATCCGACTACATTCAAATTTAGAGCCATAACCTGTTAGGATTCGAGTTTCAGTTGCTAAAAAATAAAATTAATAAAGATGAAAAAAGTTACCAACTTCTCAAAACACCCCCTAAGTAACATGTTACAGACTTCTAGTGCCAAGTTTAAAGCATGATAAATACCAGTTTCGATTTTGGGTGTATGGAATAGCTAATTCACGTAGTAAAAACTGTTTGACGG
>LBNU01033083.1:12518-32747 GCA_014162995.1 Artemisia annua
GTTTACTGATTTTGAGACACTTTTTGAGCTTTCACTGTGGCTGGTGCACAAAGTTTTTAAAGGTGCAGAAATTTTGAGCACATACGCTCCCCCTCAATTAATGACCCGTTTTTCCATTTTAACGTTTAGTAGCCATTAATGTGAGTGGTAACGTATACGAGAAAATTTAAGACCAACGGCCACCTTGTACACCACAAAATCTCTTTTGAAGAATTTTTAGAAGAAAGAGATTTTGGAAAAAGAAGACTTCTCTTCTTTTACTAGAAAGGCTGCACTGGAGCGTACAACTTTTCGGATAATCCGCACACAGTGAAAACATGATAACGTGTTTTTACATGGATTTTGAAAACCGGGTTGCTATCTGAAGTAATAGCAAACCATAATTTAAGCAAACATATATTTTTGGTATTTTTGAGTTTTTCAGATTTTTATGGTTTTTATAGGTTTTATATTTTTGTATTTTCCTTTTCTGATTTTTATATTATACATATATATAAGGATATGTGAAGTGAATCAGTTACTCCTCATTATCTTCCTGAAGACTTTTGAGTGACTCAGGAGTGATGCTCTTCATTCCAAGACGTGGGAGAATGAATTGAAACCGTTCTCTAGGAAGTGCCTTTGTGAAGATATCAGCCAGCTGAAATTCCGTCCTCACAAAGTAGAGTTCCACAATTCCTTTTTCCACTTGTTCTCTAATGAAATGATGTCGAATATCAATGTGCTTTGATCTTGAATGCTGGACGTTGTTGCAGCAAAGAGCAATGGCACTCTTGTTATCACAGTACATCGGAATTTTGTTGTATGAATTGAATATAGGACTTATCCCAACTATATGATTTTACTTTATGGATCTTGTCAGTAAGTAAATCATAAATTTAGTTATCCTCAGACTTGAGATACCAGATAAGTGTCATGGATGTAGTGCATTTCTGTGGAGCAATCTACCGCTATCCGTAACTGGTAGTTATAAGGGTTATTTTCAGAAGTGTTGCAAAGTTCATGGGTTAGTCTTGTAGTCAAGAAAGAATTTGTTCCTTCAAATTCGTTTTGAAGTTTAATACTGCTGGGCCCCTCGTAGGGTTGACAAGGTGTTTGCGTGCGCACGCCCAAAGTCTATCTGGAATACGTTCAGATATTTTGGTAATCTTGCTCAATCATATACAACGAGAAACAGAATTGTTAATTAAAGAATGACTGAGATCCATATCTTTATTAACGTGGTATTAGAAACAAAAGGATAATAATAATGATGAATCATTAAAGGTGTTTCCAGAAAACCTAGCTCGAGTTGATCTAGGGGCATTGGCGTGTTGCTAGACGCTAACCAATGTCATTACACTATTAATAGATATCCAAGTGGGAGCTNAGGTTTTTCCAGGAAACCTAGCTCGAGTTGATCTAGGGGCATTGGCGTGTTGCTAGACGCTAACCAATGTCATTACACTATTAATAGATATCCAAGTGGGAGCTGTTAGGTTTGTGGATAAATATTAATACGTGTATGTCTAGTATCGAACCCGAGACCACGGGATTGCACACTTTATGTATGAGAATCGATGTTAAATAATTAATATACAAATGGTTATATTTAATTATTAAATCACTAAATATTTATATGGTCGAACAAGGAATAATGAGGGGTTGAGTGTCGAGTTTTGGAACTTAAGAAGGTGCTAGCAATGACTTGTTGAACAAGTTTAAATGCTATATATAAACACACGTTCTCATTCTCGACATAGAGAGCGGACTAGCATAATGCGATATAATATAACCCTTACTTTGATACTCACTGTATCGTGAACATCACTTTCATATTTATACCATGAATATTATATTTATGCATGTGCATGCTAGTATTTATCCTTTTCCTCATTATTGTATCAATAGTTCGACTGATTGGTAATAAATGGGTTCGACCTATTTATTTGTGATTCAAAAACTAGCATTCACATCGAATTGCTAATAGTACGTGTGTACAAGAACGTGGTACAATCACACTATTGATTGTATCTTGGATCGATTAACAAAACGGTAAGGGGTTAATCTATAGATCCCTAATTCATATAAACCCTAATTAGGGTTCATCCAAGAATTCAAAGATTGCATACGGTACGCTCTTTATTTATGTTTTAGTTAACCTTTATATGTTATACTTGATCCTACGCTTCCGCAATATGTGTTACTTGATATTAGAATAATTATATGATAGTCATGATTATAAAATTCTAACATGTGGTAAATCTATAAAAAAGAAAAAAAAATGATAGACTTTATAGATTTAGAAACACATTAATTTTAAAACCAACATTTTAAGCAAGACATAGAGCATAAGAGTAATTCATCATTTCTTATTTTATGAAGTTTTAAGCAATAATTTTCTGTTAATATAGTAGAGATGAGTTATGATCAATTGAGAAGTACAATTAAAGTGAGATTGGTGAGAATAAATCACAATCAATTATTTCAGATGCACTTATAAAAGTAAAAGTATCTTCGTTTAAAATTTTATTTCTTATTATGTGGCTTTTTAAATACTTTCTCATTTTAGTCTTTACTTTTATCGGATCCTTTCCCTATTAGCATGGTTCTAAAAGGCGCATCATGGCGATGCAAAGGCGTGACCTCTACGTTACGCAATAGACCAAGGTGTCAGCTTAAGGCATGGTGTGAGATAAGACGTGAAAAATAAAAAGGCACAATAAGGTGCGCTAAGGCGTAAGACATGACCCCTTTTCTGAATTCAACTATGGTGAAAATGGCTTTTTTTTTTTNTTTTTTTTTTTTTTTTATTCTTTTTCTTTTTTTTGAAGGAAATGCAAAAAATTGAATGAAATGATAGTTTAATGATTTTATTTCTTTATGTATAACACTTTTTGTAAAAGTCGATATATGAAATAAGCTATAAATTATATAAATCTATAAATATTTTCATATTTTTTTGCGGCTTTAAGTCACGCCTTAATAAACGCTAAAGTTTCACCATAGCTCCTAAGGCCTGACATTTGACCATACCGCCACGTCACGCCTCATGCAATTAAAAACGTTGCCTATTAGGATAACCTTGTTACTGAAAACTGTTTTGACATATTTGAAATAAAAGTAGTTGAGATAACATAAGTTATATGAGTTCTGCTAACAATATTCGTAAGGAGGTGTTTGATTTCGACTTAATTGATTTAATATGAAAAAAACTGAATTAATTAAGTTATATGAAAACTGTTTGTTTGTGACTTAAGAGAAAGATGGCTGAAAATATTAAGTGATAAAACTGAGGTTGTCTGCATTAAGTTATATCATTAAACATGACTTAATAAAAAAAAAATTAACAGACAATCCCTAAAAGTTGTCCATAAAGAAGCTGTGGTATTGATTGATTAAAACTTTGGATAATTTCAAAAATAACCTTGTTACCCAATTGATTTGCTTTTTTGACCTTAGATTAGAAAGTTCCGAAATTAGCCTTTAGGCAACCGGGCAACTCGACTATAGCCAAATAACATTGAAATACTTTTAAAACAAATTATAATCAATGTAAAATGATTTATTTGTTTTATACTAATACTTAACAAAATTAAAAGCTTTTGTTTAATGATTATTGAACCCATTTAAGCAGAATGGGCATCCCAACATTTGACGTGTAAGTCTAAAGCAGACTCGCTCGTTCTAACGTGTGTGTTCGTTGTCTTTGGTGTCGACAAAGACCAACCGTCGCTTGCGGTCGTTAGTTGGCCATCCTACCCCTGACAGATCGAGTTATGCTTTATTGACACCCATTCGTCCCTATTTATATTTCAGAATTCACACTCCTGTTTGCTATCTTGTTCGATGTGGGAAAATCAAAAAAANTATTTCAACACCTTTAGTTTTGGTTTTAGTCTTTGTCCATTGTAAACAAAGTGAATGTTTATTTAACATTTTATAAAATGTGTGGTAAAACATTTTCTTTATGTTTGTTAATTGAGTGAAAGAACATGAGCAAGATTTTGATTTGTTTACTTAAATGAACAAGCATGACAGATGTTTTGTACGCTCGTTTACATTTGTTAAAGTTTGATTATGTGTTCGTTGATGTTCGCTTATAAACTTGTTTATGTTCGTATCTTATCATTATATACTTATAGTGAAATATGTATACTTGAACAAACTAACGCGAACAAAACAATATGTGATGGTTATATTTTGTGCTTCTTTTTGTACTTTCATTTAGGTTTGTTTGTTTACGTCCGTTAGTGTTTTAATAAATGGACATAAACGAACATGGACAATTTTATTTTCTTAACGGACGAACATTAACAAGAAAATATATCGTTTAAATGTTTATGTCCTTTCATTTGGCCGGTTAAATATATACAAATGAACATTAACAAAAGCTCTAACCGTGTTCGCCTTGATTATTTGCAGCCCTCTTTCTTTCAATCTTAAAAAAGTAGCAATCAAACGGGGTATTTTGGATTTTGGAAGATTGCAAGTCTTCAGACTGTGGGACAAGCTGCCATATTTTTCTGTTGCTAATAATTATGATAGACTTTTATCATCTTTTCAAGTTTGCCATAGAAAGAGTAACGCATCTCTATGTTCCAGTAGCAGGAACTCGCCTTTCATTGAGACATGAAGACGACAGTCATATGAAATCTCTGAGAGATATATATGTGCAGACCCGAAAAACATTTGCAATGCCGATATGCCACTTTACCAAAAGATAGTTCCCTAAGGGATGCCGGATCAGCACCTTATAAAAGTCGAAACGGACCATCATGCTAGGTTGTCAAAACTGACCCGCTTGTGTTAGATGACCACAAACTGTTTTTTGACGAGTTTCCTAGTAAGACATAGTATACAAGTTGATCCTTTAATTATAACTGAACAATATATTCTATTGAACCTATTGATTTAAACAATTTGTAAGGATTTAACCTTTTTCTCTCAAGTTTTATTATTTGAGCTAAATCATATCCCAAATCGACAAAACTATAAATAACGGTCAAATCAACACATCTAACATAAGGGTATCCACAATGGGAGGTTTATAAAAAAGTTTATAGAGCTTGAAGTGGTTTATAAATTGAGTCATCATAGATTCATAATAAAAAAAGGTTTAATTCATACATGATCTTTAACCATTAGTTATTCTTATATTATACATGTGTAATTGTAACTTATAAACTAGAACTATCAACTTATGTTTTAAAATGTTACCAACAACTGAACTTAGAGATATCTAAGATCATTGAATTTAAAACTACTGCAAGGGTAACGCATAGTTAAAACTAATTGAAAATGTAAAAGTGTATATTTTAAAATCAAATGGATTATAACCATCCCATATCGCTTTGTGAATGAATATATAGCTAGAAAGATGCGAATATAAATAGGGAGGGAAGGGTTGTTTGAGAGATAGGTTAGTTCAGATTTTGAAATGCCAAGGCCATCATTCTCTTTGTAAGTTCAAATTATAATTTATGAAGACTTTTCTTTAGGATGGTGGCAATGGTGGGCGGTATGCTCATCGGCATGGCCATACCGTCGGTGAACACCGCCGCCACCTCGGCGGTATGGCCAGCGGCATGCTTCAAAAGTCATGGAATGATTCGGCGGTTTGGAAAGAAAAAAGAGACGTTGGATAGATAAGTATCCGTTGCTTAACAAAAAAAAAATAAAAATAAAAAAAATAAATAAATAAAAAATCCTTCTATATATACTAAACCTCTTTTTTCTTATAAACACAAACAATTCACTTACAATAACAAATTATTAACACAACCAATTCACATATTTTTACAATGGTTTCATCTTCTTCTTCTTCGTCCGACTCGATATTTATTCCTGCCGAATCGTCCGAACTATTGCCATCCGGTAGCACCCTAGAAACCTTATTAGCCGTGTACGATTCAATTGACGACACGGCAAGCTCTACCGAAAGTCGGGAGTATATAACCGTTATCATGAAGAAGCTTTACAAACCCTTATGAATGACTATTTCGTTGAACGTCCAAAGTTTTCCGACAATACTTTCCGTGAAAGGTTTCATATGAATAAAAGCTTGTTTTTAAGAGTTGTTGGTGATGTTGAAGCGAATTACGAATGGTTTCAAGAGGGCCTAGATGCGAGGGGAAAAAAGAGTTTTACGGCGTTACAAAAATGCACATCGGCTATTCGGCAACTCGCAACGGGTGAACCTCCAGATAGATTTGATGACTATTTAAACATGGCACGCCGAACGTCAGGTTATATATTTTTTTTAAAAGTTATCATTATTTTTTTTAAAGTTATCGTTATTAATTATAAACTTATGTTTATAGGAGAATGCCTTGATCATTTTTGCCAAGCGATTATTCAATTATATGGTCGAGAGTTCTTACGAAGGCCAACATCCCATGACATTGCACGCTTATACGAGTTCCATGAAGAAAAACATCACATTCCTGGAATGCTTGGTAGCATTGATTGTACACATTTCGTTTGGCGTAATTGTCCTAGACATTTGAAAGGACAATATAAGCGAGGTGATCATCAGTACCCAACTATTATGCTTGAATCCGTCGCTTCAAACGATTTGTGGATTTGGCATTCGTTTTTTGGTCCTCCCGGTGCAAACAACGATATCAATGTTTTGAATCAGTCACCATTGTATCTTACGGAGCGAAATGGAACGGCGGCAAACAGTTCATTTCATGTAAATGGACGGTTTTACAAACGTGGATATTATCTTACCGATGGAATCTATCCTACGTATTCAACGTTTGTTAAAGCATATAAGTATCCGGTTGAACAGAAAGAAAAGAGATTCAAGAAGCTACAAGAATCTGCAAGAAAAGATGTCGAGCGAGCATTTTGTCGTCTTAAAACAAAATGGATGATTCTCAATCGTCCTCTCCGGGCTATGTCGGTTGAAAAGATTCGACAACTCGTTTATACGTGTATCATATTTCACAATATGATATTAAAAGACGATCAAGTTGCAATATCACCGGTTCATATAATGGATCCGCCAGTCGCGCCAGTTTATGACGATAGTGTATTACAGGAGTTACTCGACGAACAGATCCATTACCGTCTCCTATATGATCTTACGGACCACGTAGAGGCTCAAAACTTAACATTTCTCGATGACTAGTTATTTCCTTTTTTTTAAGAATAATGTAATTTTCTTTTAATTGTGTTTTTTTAGGTATTATGTAATTTTCTTTTAGTTATTAATAAAATATTTATGTTTTTATTAAATTGTTTAATATAATTTATGAAAATAAAAAATAAAAATAATAAAAATAAAATTAGTTGGGAGGTATGAAAAAGGCATGGTTGCCACTAAAAAGGGTTTGGGAGGTATGAAAAAAATATGAAATGGTTGGGATGAGGTGGAATGATATTATTGGTAGATTTGGGAGGTATGGTTTTTTTCGGAAGCATGACTGCCACCGTCCTTAATGAAGACTTTTCTTAGAGTTTAATGACTAAATGTCAAATGCGTAAAAAGACTTTAGACTTTTTTTTTTTTTTTTTTTTTTTTTTTTTTTTTTTTTTTTTGGTTAAAAGGGATTCTACCCTGGCAAATATATTAACTACCAAAACTGTACAAACAAACAACTAGGGACAAACCCATAGAAGTTATCAGTCCATGACATTCCCAAAATATGTTTTGGGAATATGTGAAGCAAACAAATCACTCTATTACAAAGAACCAAAATATCACTAGAAAAATGCCAAAGACAAAAACATCTCCAAATGGTTCCACTATTGCACCAGGATTCTTTAAAGTATAGCCACCAGGGATTCCACCTCTTTACCTCTGCTACAAACTTCAGCTCATCAAGCAAAACTATCTTCTGAAACCAGTTCCAGATAACCAAGTGAACCAAAGTCTGACCCCTAGTTTGCAAATACTTTTCCTCATATTATACCAGAAATCCATAAAGCTGTAAACAATGCTATTATCCTTATTCAAAATCCACCCTCACTTAGCAATAATACTCCACTTATCACAGAGCCAAACCAAAAAATAACCCTTTCCCTTGTCAATCAATTTTACAAAAATCAAGTACCAATTGAGACAACCCCCAACTATCAGCTGGAAACTAGCTTCTATCATTATGAATACAGACTTTCCTCATACCTGCAATCTTCTTCACATGAAAATTCCAGATTCTAGCAGCTTCAAAAACCTGCACAGAATCATTGATTCTGAGACCCATAATCCTCAATCTCACAGTATCAATGATATTCTTGCAAATATCATCAATACTTCTATGAAGATCTTGGAATGTTCTACTATTTCTCTCCTGCCACAGCATGTAAACAGAGGCCCCAATAACAAGTCTTTGCAACACACTCCAAATGGACTTATTACAAGGCCTCGAAATCATGAAGCTAATAATATCAGACCATCTAGAAGGAGCATTATCCAACTTCACCATCATCTTAACTTTAGCCCAGATCTTGCTAGTAGCATCACAATCAAAGAACAGATGATCATGACTATCAGGGACCTTCTTGCAGAAAACACACTTCAAATTCTCAGAATTATCCCACCCTCTCATTCTATCATGAGTTCTAAGTCTACCAAGAATAGCTAGCCACATCATGAAAGAGTGTCTAGGGACACATTGGCTAAACCAAATAAGATTGGCCCGAGGAACCAAAGGGCTGGAAACTCTGATGTCATTCCAAACAGTGGAAACAGAGAAATCTTTGTGACTTCCAACATTTGTCCTCCATATTACTCTATCAGCTTTATCCTGGCAAAGCACAGGAGTTTCAATGTGAAGCAGCTCACCAAATTCCTCAGTGAGATTATCAGGCCACATCTACTTACCATTTTCAATTAAGTCAACAATTTTGGCATTTAAAGACAGACCAGAATAGTGAATTTTCCTTTTAAAAATAAATCCATTTAGGGGGCATAAAGGATGCCAGTTGTCAAACCAGATAGAAGTATTAGCACCATTGCCAATTCTGTAGATAAAGTGATCTCTCAAGCATCCTCTCATACTAAGAATCTTCTTCCAATTCCAAGATGCTTCTTGCTTATCAGGAACATCCTAAAATTTTCTTCCCTTTAGCTTGTACATGTGCACCCATTTCACCCAAAGAGAGTTTTTACAGGCAATGATGTTCCAAAAATGTTTAGACATCAAAGCTGTATTCCAATCTCCCAAAGATCTAATACCAAGACCACCTTCAACTTTTGGTTTACACACATCTGCCCATTTGATTTTAGCCTTACCTTTTTTGAAGACTCCATAATTCCATAGGAAATCTCTCATCATTTTCTCCACCTCATTGCAAATAGAACTAGGAATAATGAACATAGAAAACCAGTACAATTGCATAGAGCTAACCACAGAAATGATTAATTGCAATCTTCCTGCAAAGGATAAAGCTTTATTCTTCCAATCCATGATTCTATTCCTGACTTTCATAAGGAGAGGCCGACAATCATTACAATAAAGTCTTTTGGAGATAAGAGGAACCCCCAAGTATTTGACTGGTAAGCACCCAACATTCAAAGGCATGACTTTAAGAATATTGACTTTGGTGGCATCCGTAACATTACCAAAAAACACAGTACTTTTAGTGAGGCTAGGAAGCAGGCCAGAAGTAAAACCAAACTCATCCAAAGCATTCTTCAACACAGCAACAGATTTGCTATCTCCATGACTAAACAGCAAAAGATCATCAGCAAAGCATATATTGGTAAGCTTAATGTCTTTGCATTCCAATGATATTTGAACTCAGGGCTGTTTGACACTTGTCTTCTAATCATAAGATTGAGGACTTCCATCACCAAAGTAAAAAGGTAAGGGGAAAGTGGATCACCCTGCCTTAACCCCCTTTTCCCTTTAAAAAACCCCTGCATATCCCCATTAACATTAATAGAGAAAGAGGTGGTTGTAATGCATTCCATGATCCATCTTATCATAACCTTATGAAATCCAAAGTTAATGAGACAACTTTCCATGAACTTCCATTCCACAGAGTCATAGGCCTTACTAATATCAATCTTCATAGCACATTTAGGCGGACCAATGTTCCTATGGTAGCCTCTCATCAATTCTTGGGATAGGAGAATATTATCACTGATATTTCTCTTAGGAATAAAGGCACTCTGGTTCTGGTCCACCAAGTCCTCAAGACAACTTTTGACTCTATTCACAATGATTTTGCTGATGATCTTATAGACCACATTGCAGCATGCAATGGGTCTATAATCAGACACTTGTCTAGGAGTATTCAGTTTAGGAACTAAAGAAATGACAGTAGAATTCACCTCTTTAAGCAGCTTACCAGAAGAGAAGAATTCCTTTATAGCCATATACAACTCACCACTAATAGTACTCCAAGCAGTCTTGAAAAAATGAGCAGAAAACCCATCTGGACCTGGAGCTTTATTACCATCAATATCTGGTATGTGTTAATTTACACATACCTTTATACCTAAATATCGGACCAAAATGACCAAAAACGCTAACAATTGCCAAAGATATATGTGTTTTTTCGTTTTTAAATGTGCAGGTAAGGATATTCATAAAAATGGACGAAATCAAGTAAAAACGAGAACACGAGCACGGGATTGGAACGAGTGTAAAAAAACCGGAGCCGGGGAGCGTTTTTCAAGCATTTATCCTTATCAAGCTCAAAGTGATAACAATAGTCCTTAAAGAATCAACAAATGCCAAGATTGGTCCCTTGAATTATTTTACAGAAGTGGTCCCTTGATTTTACAAAATTACAACCTTGGTCCTTGGAGTTTACCAATTCTACATCATATATAAAATAGACCAAATCCTTAAGTCCATTCTATAATAAAAACTCACCAGCCCAATGAACCCATTAGCCTTTACAAAATTACAAAACCCATTCCTTTTAAACATTTACCCGGCCCACAACTCACACCTAGTTAAAATAAATAGAAAAAAATTATTATTACCGGTACTTTTTCCCTCCACCCTTTTTACCCCATTCCCAGAATCCCCAAATCCACCAAGAACCCTAATTGTCCCAGCTCCAAAATTACCTCGTATTAAGGGTAATTAGGACAATTCCCTCATCACTGACACCCTCTGACAAGTTGGAATGACACATGGAAGCAGGTTATTGGGTCAGACACGTCATTGGGTGAATTCAAGAGCTCTGATTGGCTGGATGTTTTCACAAGGGATCAATTTCGAATATGCTTTGGAAGATACCACTTCTGGATTGTTCTGAAGACCTCCTCACGTCAGCTATAAATAGCCCCTTACTTCCACAGCTTGGAGGTGTTAGTTAGTTAGCTTAATTAGGAGTAGTTATAATATAATATAGGAATAGAATAAGCTAGCTTATAGTGTATTCAGCTTTTAAACTTGTATCATTTTAGTTTTGTGATCCAACTTTAATCAATGCAATTCAAGTTTTCTTTTAAATCTCTTTTTCTCAAATTACTGTGAATTTTCATTCAATAGCTAAAAGTGTTATAAGCTTTCATTTCCTGTTTTAATAAGCTCATTCAAGCTTATTCAGTAGCTGGTAGTGAGAATTGAACTTAGTCATTGCTTAGATTGATTTAAGTTGTTCCTGGTCAGCAAAAGTTAATGGAGCAGGGTTAATTGGACTTGGTAAATTCAGTGGTGGTTTATAGTGATTCTGAGGTTGTGATTAGGCCAATCTAAAAGATAGGCTGTGGTTTGATTGATCTCCCTATTTCAGTTAGGGAACTGAGTTTGTAAGTTTCAATTCCATTTTCAATTTGCATTGTTCTTCAATCCTGCTTATGTAGTGTAGCTTGTTAATTTTGCTTGTTTGTTTGATTTATCTGCTTTTATGATCATTTTTAGTTGTTTAGTAGTTTACTTTAGCTTACTACATAAACTGATTCATTACTGCTTGCTAATGTTAGACCTGTACTTCTGAATTTCTGTTGTTAGTTGTTGATTCTAGCTTCTATGATGGTTCTGAGAGTTAGTGTGGTCATTGTTAATGTGTATTGCAGCTTGGACATGGACTTTGTAGTGTAATCATGGCAGTTATAGGGTGTTTGGATCACCTTGACTTTGCGAAGTCAAAGGCGAATTGGCCATTTGTTGTAGGATATTTGTTTTCAATTAGATATTAATAGTTGATTTGAACTGATTTTCAATCATTTTCAGTGAGATTTGTAGATTATGCATTGACTACTAGTTTACACTACTCATATCAGTTGTTTTTCTAGGTATTGCATAATCTCATGTAAGTTGCATTTAGTTGTCAATTTTAGTGTATTTGTAGTTCATTTAGGTTATAGGATATCTCTGCATTCAAGTTTTGCACTACCTTTCTCTTTAATGCACTTAACTTGTTCATGTTTGCACAAGTCAAAACATAATCTCAGTTTTCATAAGGCTTTTATCAGATACAATTTCTTGCTCAAATCAAAATTAGAATTGATAATAATTGGTTTTCCGTGTTGTTTTGTTGCTTATGCTTCTGAATCAAAAAGAATTTTTCACTATAAACTTCATTTGCTCAGTGGAAATTGATTTGCAAGTAGCCCTTACAACTTGATATGCCCTGCTCTTCATCTCTGTCCCAAACTGCCATTTACCAAACTAGTTTAGAAGCTCATAATAAGCTCCTTTTGGTNTAATTTGCATTTAAGTCGCCTTAAATCACTAGATTTTTCACCTTAGTTATAGTGATTGATTTTTGTCTACAACACACACACACCATATTCTATTCAACATTCTTTGACTCAGAAATCTTTTCATTCACAGGATATCACACTCCAGGGAACATAACGAACCCGGGGAATCATTGTATTCTCCAGGATACATTTTGCATTGCGTCTCTGAGCTGTTTTGACTTTCTGTTGACCAAACCCTTGGTTGACGGATAAGCTGACCGTTTGGGGACCGATCACTCATTCAAGCTTATCAATAGCTTGTAGTAAGATAGTTACTCTATTGCTGCTAAAAATTGATCTAAGTGCTCAATCAACAAAAGTTAACTAGACAGAGCAATGATGGTGATTATGGTGCTGATTGATGGTTAATGGTGGTACTAAGATGGTGATAAAGCCTATCTAAAGATAGGCTTGGTTTGGTGATTCACCCTATTTCAGTTAGGGTTCCAACTTTGTAAGATCTTCTTTAATTTTCTAGTACTTCATTACATGTTATAAGTTTGATAGTGTAGATTAATTATAGTTTGAATCTTGTTGTTCCATTAGTTTGTTTAATGCATATTTGAGCGTTTGTGATCAGTTAAAAACTTATGGTAGCTGTTCTCATTGATTTCTGAATTGTACTGTCTTGATAATAGTTGATCTGTGACTTTGAGATCTTGTTGTTATATGTTGAAATTAGTTGCTGTCTTAGCTTAATCTAGTGTTAGTAAATCTGGTTAGATCATTAGTTCATTAGTTATGGCTTTATATCTGCATTATGTAGTGTAATCTGCTTATTAAGGGGTGTTTGGATCACTTTGACTTTGTGAAGTCAAAGGTGAATTTGCCATTTGTTGAAGGTTAATTGTTTTCAATTTGATATTAGTAGTAGATTTGAATTGATTTTTAATCACTTTCAGTTAGATTTATAGAATATGCGTTGATTCCTAAGTGTACACTACTCATATCATTTTTAGGTATTGTATAATCTCATGTAAGTTGCATTTAGTGGTCAATTTTAGTGTATTTGTAACACATTTAGGATATAGGATATCTCTGCATTCAAGTTTTGAATAACCTTTCACTTTTGCACACTAAACTTGTTCATGTTTGTACAAGTCAAAACATAATCTCAGTTTTCAAAAGGCTTTTATCAGATACAATTTCTTGCTCAAATCAAAATTAGAATTGATAATAATTGGTTTTCCGTGTTGTTTTGTTGCTTATGCTTCTGAATCAAAAAGAATTTTTCACTATAAACTTAATTTGCTCAGTGGAAATTGATTTGCAAGTAGCCCTTTCGACTTGATATGCCATGCTCTTCATCTCTGTCCCAAACTGCCATTTACCAAACTAGTTTAGAAGCTCATAATAAGCTCCTTTTGGTCTAAAATTTTGTTTACATGTTCTTTGCCAGCTTACCTTTATGGTTTAACCAATTTTAGACATTAGCTTTTAACCCTCTAGCTTGTGCATTAGCTTGTAGTTGCCTAGCTGGGACTGTTTTGCCTCATTTTCCCTTAGTTCAGTTTGCTTATTCTCTTTCTTATGCTTATCTGCTAGTGCTTCAGTGCTTATTCAGATCAGATAGCTTATGTAAGATTGCCTTTAGGGTGTTTGTTGCTTTATAAGATAGTAGCTTTTAGATCATTATAAGTTTGGCACAAGCTTATTCAAGCTTGTGCCCATGCATTTAGATTGCTCTTTTGTTTGACATAAGATTTGGTTAAACTGTTTTCATTATCAGTTTAGTTCTCAGCTATTTCAAATATTAAAACAAGTTTCCTTTTATAAAAGTCTTTCATTTTGGTTAGCTTTGCAAGTTTCATAAGAAAAAAATAAAAATAAAAATAATATTGCAAAAAGGTGCCAGGATTCGAACCTGGTACCTCCTGCATTCTCAGACACAACATCACACACAGAAACCAACTGCCCTATAGCCTTTTATTTGTTATTAACTAGTTTCTCATTCCTTTTATAGTTTTCTTTTATTTTCATATTTGTTTATAAAACTGAGTTTAGCTTATTACAGCTTATCCCATTTAGATTTTTCTGTTTTCTTATTTTTCTTACATTTAGGTTGATACCAAATATTCTTTTGCTAAATTTCATATTTTTCCTAATAGTTTTACTATTTTTTTTACCAATTAATTATTTTTAAATAGTTTTTAAATCATTTTAAATAAATAAAAAGTAAAAAATATTTTTCTTTTTCCCGAAATTTTCTTTTATCATTTTTAATGTAGGAAAATTATTTTCGTGCCCGTAGGATTAGCCTAGCTTCTATTTCACTTTTATTTTTGTGCATGTACGTAGTTTTTAAATATCTAACGCGTTTTTTAGATTAGGTCACGTTTTAAGCTTAGATTTCTCTTCGTTATTGATTTTATGCCTTTATGATTTCATTTTACCTTCCGTAGTATAATTTTCAAATATTTTACTCTTTATCCATTCACAACACGAATCACGAATCGAGAACCAAAGTTCCATTCAACCTTCACTGGGAGAACGACCCGGGAAATACTTACCTTGGTATTTCTTCGGTAAAATTCACTATACTAAAATGATCACATCAAGTTTTTGGCGCCGCTGCCGGGGAGGGTTGAAGTGAATTTCGGTTTTCGTTTTTCGAATTGTGTTTTGAAAACCTTCCTTGTATATATTTTATTATATAAAAAGTAAAAAAATCAAAAATATTAAACACTTTTCCTAAAGTGTTTGCAAAATTCCAAAAATATAATAAACATCCTCGGTCTTCCGTTGAAGGAGGGCGGTTGTAAACCAAATAAGTTCAAACGCAAAAAGAGATCATGAAATTATTCGTTTTCGGATTACTTTAATTCTACAACCAACTCCCTCGTTGTACGTAGATTTGAAGGAAACGATTTCGGGTGACGAATCGATCACAATATATATATANGAGAGGGTTAATATGAGATCAAGCTTAAAATTCTAAAAGTAGACCCAATATGGACCGTCAGATCTATTCATTAGTGCTAGATGAGATTAACATTAAATTAGTGGCATTAAAGTAATTAAATAAGGTTTCAAGGGTATTTTGGAGAATTTAAATTTAAATGTGGTCAATCTTTTTAAAATTTGTCTATTTTTTTATACAAAAATCTGATCCACATTTTTTAGTTGATATATCTAGTACATACTTTTTTTTTTATTTGATACATCAAGGAGACAACTTCCACATTTTTTATTCGATACATCAAATACACAATTTTTTTATTTGATACATCAAGTACACAACTTTAAATCAACTGATATAGCAAGAACACAAATGACACATTAGATGATAAAATTAGACAATTTATTTGATTCATCAAGTACACAAAAAAGATTACAAAAATGACCATTACTAAGGCACACCAATACTAATACAGAAACACAAAATCAATAATCATTTTTTACTAGAGTACAAAAAGTCCAAAACAGGTTACACAAACCAAAGCAAACCCAATTGGTTGTTCGAGACCAAAGTACGTAACCCCAAGTCCCCAACTATACCACAATGAACAAATTTTGGGGACATAAAGCACTATAAAAATTAGATCTGAAAGAAATTAGATATAGGGTCTCAAAAAAATGTTATCTATTGTTTACGGCAAGTCGGCGACGAAGCACGCAAAGGGCCTATTCATCACTTTCGAATTGCTATTATTGATACCAAATATCAAAAGAAACATGCCATCATGATACACCAAAAATGTGACCGGTGTACCAAGAACTGCCGAGGGTCGATATCAAAGATCATATATTTTTAGATCATTTGATTATTCGAAAAATCTTTTGATTATGATTTTGACTAGAGATCTAACCACACTTGTTGTTCTCGATTGTTACTCTGGCGGCTGGGGATTCACAAAATAAATCCGATTGACATGAGTTTCAACCCAAAATCCGAATAACATGGCAACGAAATCAGAGTGAGATGGTTGGTCGATGAGAGATGGAGGAGAGATGGGAAGGGAGGAGAGTCCGATTATTTTTATTAAGGGGGTTATGTTTTTGTTAGAGATTGAAGGGTATTTAAGGTTAGATGAAAATACCTATAATAACCTTTTTGCTACATATATCTCTATATTATATATAACAGGAGGCATTACACGCGTATTGCCCAGTCATTGCCAAATAATCATTTTGTGCCATGTCATCGTGCCATGTCATCAGAAGACAACTATGTAATTTATTTTTTAATTAAACAGAAGACAACTATGTAATTTATTTTTTATGTAATTTATTTTTTAATTTATTTTTTAACTATATAACAGGAGGTGTTTGACCAAATTAAAGCCACCTAATCATGGTCAATGGCGAGTCATCATTTTTTGAGCGCCATGTCATCACATTTTGGCCACATCATCATCCACCTAAGCAGGTAATTAGGTCACTGAAATCCGTAATTAATTTGTTCAAAAAATCTCCTATAAAGGTTCGAACTCTAGACCATCCATATATTATGTGGTATGTTTGATTACCACTAAACCACCACAATTTTTTGGTTAAGATTATTTAGCCAAAGACTATAAAGGGACTATGCGTTGGATAATTTTTTATTGGGCCATAATATTAGCATGGATAAATGAATTGGATATATTTTTTATGCAACCCTAATATTAGCACGTAAAAAAAAATGCAGTCATTCATAATATTTTTTTTCTGAAAAACCCTAATCCCTCACAATCTCCTCTCATGATCTTTTTTTTTACGTCTATTGGTTATTTTTTATTCTCATTGTTGCAGTTTGAAGGAGTTTGGTTCATTGGAAGTATTTGATCATGATTCACAGAAGGTACCTTAATATTGTTAAAGTATGTAATTTCTTTGAATCTCATCTTATTTACTATTCATATCGTTTGGTGATTATCTTTGAATGGCTACTGGCTTCCATAATTCACAGATGTGCTTATGTACTTCATCTTTTCTAATGTGCATTATTAGTTTATCAACAAATCAAGGGTAACTGGAGTGTTGTGTGATGAATAATAAAATTTACTATTAAATTCGGAATAAGCATTTGGCCATAAACTCTAAAACATATATTCAAGTACTACGTGAGCTGATCCTCTTTGATTGGTCACGCGCGACTTGGTTGATAACATTTGAACGTCTTCTACCATGAGATGTTTCTACATTTGACTCATCAAAACGTCCACCTATACCTCGATATCCATTGGTTATTCGTGCCATAATAGCTATAAAAAAAGCAAATGTCAAACCAGTTGCGAATGGAATTGCTACAATAGTTTATGGAAGTTAGGAATAGAACTTCACTATATGAAAATACACTTTCTGTTCGTATAAACATCAATCATCCCTTAATATTTTCTATTTATAGTTCTCTCACATTGGGGTTCATGTTTTTATAGGTATGTACAGCCATCAAAGAGTTTACGTTTTGCGAAAATGTAAAGAATAGATTACGCCATGCAGATATCAAGCATTCTTGAAATGCCTACATATCTACAGCACCGAAATAATTACGAGAAAGGAATTACAGAGCTTCGTATGTTCAGTTGCTCTTTATATTAATACACAACACAGGCTTCTTTTAAAACATTAGATGGAAAAGTACCATGCTTTCGAAGAAGCATGTTTACATTTTCTTTCCCGTTAATTAGACGATGTATGTTGTTGTATGGGGGGTATCTGCTCTAAGTGGCTAGACACTGGTGTCATAGTGTCTTTGTGTTTTGAAAATAGTTTAGTTATCAACACTTTTGGGCCAGAATAAATGCAGTACAAAACATTAGTACCACAATCCATAGCGTAATGCACGATAGAATTTAACCGTTATGCGGGTCACTGTGATGGTTTAATATATTTGCGAGTTTTCTAATGACTGTTGGGATATTGGATGGGCTAGGGCTGATTTGTTTGATTAGGTCATTCTTATTCTTATAAACAGCACCACTGTATTGATAAATTTTTTCCAATCATTTTTTATCTCCTATAATTAATATATAAATGCTTCATTTTTTTAGTTATTAATTTTTTATGATCTTGCAGAGTGGAAGGCTCACAATCGATATTTCATTATTTAGAAGAAATGATTTTGCAAATCTCCATGTACTATCGAGGTTCTTGAATCTTGAACGAGACCTGCCCAACAACTGTAAGTTTTAATTTATTGCAATATTACATTCTTGAATCTTGAACTTAGCATTTGCATCCAGTTAGTTAAAATGGTGAATATGGTCTCAAATTACTTATTTCCATATTACGTACTTTATTTTACCGGTTATTAAGCTCAGTATTGTGTTTGTTTATGTAGATCAAGAATGCTATTTGCTCTCAACTGAGTAATAAGGCAAATGTGGCCCAAATAAACTGGAAGAGCTTTTATGCATGAGAGGTATATTCTTTGGTCCTTCGAATGTGTTCAAATATGACCCAAATAGTTGTAAATATCTTTCTTATGTAATATTAGAGCAATGACCTGAATAAGTTTTACTGTATGATACCCAAATCAGGGTATCCTGGTGGTGTATTTGCAGATATGTAAATATGTGAGACAAGATAGCAAGAATTTGCGATTTGCTTATGAATTGATCTACGCTTTGAATCCTTCTGATTAACGGTAAATACTCAAATTCTAATGGCCATTTAATTGAATTGATTAATTATTTGTGCTTGAATTGGACTAAAACGAAATTAGTATGTACATGTCAGATTTGTTAATTTCTAATGAGGCTATGAAATTTGTTAATTTGATTGGTTTCTCATGAGGCTATGACCCAACTTATTACCCATACTAAAAATGACCTGTATTAACCTATGACCCAACTTGCCCATCTTGCTACCTCGAATGAGAGTGAGTGAAAAATTGATCACTGGACATTCAGAAAACCAATTACAGTCACCAATGTCAATATAAGAAGATGTGGCACCTATAACTGTCCGTAAAAAAAATAATTTAATGTTATAAGGTATCAACATAACTTTGCTAACCTTCGGTAGAAGCATGACTGGGCCCCGCGCATTGGTTTCTAACATGATATGATTCTGCGGACATGCTCTCTGAAGGACCCACAGGCAAGTTACCAGTAGCATAGTTTTCTGAAAAACAGAAACCATGGTTTGTAAGTGGTTCCTGTAAGCAATAATCATGTATTCGGATCGTGTTTTATTTGTTCCTACATTTCAATAGAAATGCAACTTCGTATAAAAGCGCTGCACAAAATCAATATTGAAATAAATAAGAAAGAAGAAGAGCAAGGCACCTTAATTTGATTGAGCTACAGCTTAGCTTTTTTTAGCTGCCAACAGATAGAGCTTTGCTTCAAGGAAGAGGTAGTCTTTGTAGTGTTGTAAGTTGTAGCTGTAAAATAGCAGAAAAAAGACATAAATATGTATGCCTAAATGATAGTGGCATGAAATTATTTACTCCATTCTAGGTATAGCGACAGCCCCACAAAGGAGGATCACTAAATTATATACACAAATGACATTTGAAAGATATTTTAAGATCAAAATCAAAATATCAAATACATAATTTTACGATAATTAAAACCACCATAATTATAATTACAAGTCATGCCTGCCCATTGGGCGGGCTTTGAAGTCTAGTACATATATATATATATATATATATATATATA
>LBNU01033091.1:3304-25790 GCA_014162995.1 Artemisia annua
TGACGCCGTCACCTTATATTCTTCAAAAATTCTCTGGCCCGTCATGTGTAATCTTCAATTCCACATCTTTGTCAATAAGTGACGGTGTCACTAGTGAAGCTTGACGCCGTCAGGTACTGTTCCCAGCATGATTTTGAGACTTTGTCGTTTTCTTCACTTTTATGCTCCAAAAACGTCCAAAATGCTCCCTTTTGCAGAATTCCTCTTCAAAGTACCTAAAATGATAAAAGGAACGATTTGAGGCAGTATTTGATCAAATAAATACGATTTAGGGCTTAAATGACCCCCAAAAAGCGTAACACTTTTCGCCTCATCAATGACATGGTAGAAAATTTGGATGTCATTGTTTGGGAGCTTTTCCTAAGCTGTATAGTGACTTAACAAGCCTAAAAACTTTGCTCTCTTGTCTAAGAGTCATGAAACCCTCAGGTTGGTTCATGTTGATTTCTTCTTCTAAATTCCAGTTTAGAAATGCCATTCTTAAATACATTTTGGTAAACTTCCAAATTTCTTAAAACGGCAATAGCAAGTAGCATCCTAATATAGGTTATTCGAGTAACTCACAAATATGTATGAAAGTTAGCTAGACCTTCTTTTGTCCAAACTCTTTAATTACCTATATTGCTTTATACTTATCGATGGTACCATCGACAACCTTTCTAGTTTTTAGGCATAAACCATTTGTAGCCTAGTGGTTTACAACCGAGAGGTAAATCCACTAGCTATAATGTATCCTTTTTTTAAAATAGAATCTATTTCACTTTTTATGGCTTTTTTCTATTGAGGCCATCCTGAGGAAGTCACCGTTTCTTTGTAAGAAGTAGGTTCATTTTCTACCATAAAAGAAACAAAACTAGGTCCAAATGGTTTCTCGTTTCTTGCCCGTTTGCTTCTTCTAAGTTCAACCTATTCTTCTAGGTTGATCTTGTCTCACGTCATGGAGATCATAATCAATCTCTTGTCGTCTCTTATCACGAACAACATTATCATCTTGATGTCCCGCATGATTAAAGACTTGATCATTTAGTTACCTCTCATCATGGACAACTGTATCATCTCGTCTAGATGAGCATCCATTTTCCTCGGATAAATAATGAAACACAATTTCAAACAATGAAAGTTTTCCTTGATTCCATTATTGTATATTTGTATATATTCAGATTTTCTGAATCATATACAAATAGATGATAAGCACTACTGTAATTAGCATATCACAAAATATGCAATCCACAGTTTTAGATCCAATATTTTGAATCTTGGGTGTTGGTACAGATAGACACCCCCCCACATTCGTAAGTACTTATAGGATGGTTTTATTACCATCCATAGTTCATAGAACTATCATCTTTTACTTACAAGGGATCTTATCTAAAAGATAAGTAGCCGATAGAATCGCTTTCCCCCACATGCCATGGCTTAAACCAGGACTTTAATAACATGGCATAACCATATCTTTCAAGGCACGGTTCTTTTCATTCAACAATTCTGTTGAGGTGTATAAGGAGCAATAAATTTGTGTCTTAGTCCAATGTTTAGCACATACATTTGGAAATGGAGACACATATTCACCTCCAATATCACATCGAACCGCATTGTTTTCGATAATAAGTTGATTCTCAACTTATATGTAGAGATCAATCTTGTCTATATCCTTACTCTTAAGTAAGTATAATAGCAATATTTTGTACTACCATCAACAATTACAATGACATACTCGGTAATTGCTACCTTAGTAGGTACCGATTCCAAATCATATAAAACCACGTGAATCAAGGGGTTCGGTTAATTTTCGGTTAACCAAGTGGAAAGACAATCTTGTCAATCTGGCTTCAACACAAGTTTCACTTTTATAATCCGTGTTCGTTTATTTAATTAAATAACATATTGAGTTAAAATTAACATGTCCGAGTTGGCCATGCTATACTTTTAAAGAATCAAATAAGCTGAATTCATACTCATTTTAATTAAAACAACCAATAAAAAAAATTAGATTCAGCTTAAACATTTAGTGAAGGGCATAACCAGTACCGGCCAAAATTTTGTTCAGTGTTACTCAATTTTATTTGATTAAAATAAAAGAAAGCCAAATTTATTAAGCAACCATCCATACACAAGATTCCTATGAATCTCTGGCACATACAACGTGTTGGTTCACTTAAACTCTTTTCCACATGTGAATTTCAACATCACATTTCTTTTTCCCCTTGCTATTAGCAGTTGTAGAGTTGCCGATAAATTGCATCTCTCCATTTTCTGCTGCTTTAAAAGAGCTAACCAAACTCTTATCATCATACTTATGACATGATGCCCAAGTGTTAATCCACCATTATCTAAGGTCGGATCCCGCCTTGGCAACAATTTTCATGTCATTCATGCCATTTAACCCACAGTTATGGCACATAAAATCTGAATGCTTTAAAGCATCTACCGTACATATAACTCGAGTATCGGTCTCCCTTTCATCAAGTTCGGGAGCAGATCCCTTAGATGTTATGTGTGACATTCTAAACATTCTGTTAATACGAGACTCCATTATTAGTCTAAAACTAAATTTGGAATAATTAACAACTTGCTATATCACAAAGTGTTTCTTAACAAAAATGATTACATCAAATTTTGTTTAAAACACTACTGTTTTGTAAGATCCATTATACAAAATCGCTTTTATAGAAGTCTTTCGATTGAAACAACAATATCACATATTACATAATGTTTTTAAACAAAACAAATTTGTAATATGATTTTGTCAATCTTCTTTAAGAATATCTTAATAGATCTGTATCACATGATCTAAATTCTACAATGAAACTCGACAAGGTTTCAAAATAGATTTACTCTTCCAAAAAAAACTCAACAAGGTTTCTAAATATATTCCATAAAGACTCAAGAACTTTATTTAGTTTATAATTAAACTCAACCTGGTTTAAATAAGCTAAACAAGTTAAACAAATTTTTTTTACCAATTTGGTAGAAATATTGTAAATAATCTGATATACGATAACAACTTGTATATTTTATCATATTTTGTTTCAAACAAACTCATCTTGGTTTCAATGAACACGTTTTAGTAATCTAATAAAATAACAACTTGTATTTTATGAGATTTGTTTTAAAGAAACTCCACTTGGTTTCAATGAATCTGATTTCATCATGATTTGAAACCATGTTAGTAATCGGCGCACCAATTGCATTCACAAGATTCACTAGGGTTGCAACTTATGTTGCCATCTGTTAACTTGTGAATATTAAAGCACAACAACTGTTAAAACAATATGGTATTTAATAAACTCGACATGGTTTATATAAACTTGTACCAAATATGATTCAAAGAAACACAAAATTGGTTTCAATAAATCCAGATTAAACAATAACATATGTAATAAACAAACTAAAAGAAATCAGTTTGAAAAGAAACTCATCATGGTTTCAATATAAACTGATTCAATAAACTATTTTAAAATCGTTTATAAATCTGTTATACCAAATCTGTTAATTAAAATTCTGTTTAGTTATAAAACTGATTTTCAAAGAAACACAATCTTGGTTTCAGCAGAAAAACAGTTTGTATAAAATCTGTTAATTAAATAATCCGATTTTAATAAAAGTGTTTTAGTTCTGTTACACAGAATCTATTTTAAGACTGTAGGGAAACGGTTACACTTTTATTAATAAAATCTAAATTACGATAAATAAAATTAACAATAAATAAATAACAGAACATTAAATACAAACAGAATGTAGGCAGATAAACGATAATTAAATAAAATAATAAAATAGTCAAAAGACTTACTTGATTACCAAAATTGATCAACAACGAAGCGTTAAAGAGCCGAGGCACGTGTTTGACACGCTTCCCTTAAAACAGATTCGCTGTTTGTTTCCCAGGGTACAACAGCCAAAACAGTAAGTTGTACTGTCGGACTTAACTAAATTGCCAGGAATTTCATCTTAAGAGATGCGTATTCCTTATGTTAGAAATCAATAATATCTATTGATTTGATGTGTGAAGAACCTATGGAATTAGGGCGTCTATTTATACACAATAGACTACACCCTAGTTTACTCCTCCTACCGATGTGGGATAGATAGTAAACTGTTTTTCCACTTTAGTCATGGTACCGAATAACTAACTTTGAGACCCGATATCTCATCATCAACTCTATTTTGGACACATAAAGGCTCATTGCGAAGCTCTCTTCAAGGAGAACGCGAACCTACAAGCTATTACCTATATATATGACACATACATATAAATAATTATGTCCAAAGTTGGTCAAAAGTCATTTTTACCAACCAATTTTCCAACAACGAGTTCAATTTTGAGACACAACATGACCCTTTGAGAGCTAGGAATGCAAATGTTAATGAGGGTGACACAGTGGAGGAGTTTAGATGATTTAGCTGGCTTTGAGTCTTGTCGTAGTCGTTTCCGAAGGGTTGAAACAAGTGCCAAGTCAGAACTAACATTATGTTTAGAGGATCCCGAAATAGCTAGAAAAACAAAGATTGTTGTTTTACAATTCTTGAAGGAAAATCTGGCAAGGTACCCGAGGTTGGCTTTAATGGCTCATGACTTAGTGAGTGTCCAGGTACAATAATGGCTTTCGAAACATCATTTAATATCGTGGGTCAAATCTTGAGTAAATACCGAAGCTTGTTGTCGCCATCAAACATTGGGGGCGCTGTTGTGCGTTTGTGATTGGCTGATTTAGAAGGTATATTATTTCATTCTTAGTAAATTAATTGTTATGTGTTCTTTATGTTTATGCATGTATATGATATAATAATTTTCTCAAAAAAAAGTATATGATATAATTTATGAATACTTAAATTGCGAGGCTTTATCTCTTTAAGCGTGTTAGATGAGGAGGAAAATATGGAAAAAAAGACTATCACAAGATCATGAAGATTAAATAAATCGCTTATATTTTTCAAGGTATTATTTATATGATTTTGGTTCGACAAAGTTGTGTTTTAATAACCGGTCCCAAACACTGGATCTGTAACTAATTTGTTTGAGATAGTTGTATTGGATCATTGTTGTATGCTTTTGAACTATTGGTACAGTTGGTCATATGAAACCCTTTGACTTTTTAAGTGATCATACTTTCAGTTAACTAAACATAGAAACATTTTGTGTGTGTGTGTGTGTGTGTGAATGTGTGTGTGTTAGTAGTATTGTGCATTTATTAATAGGAACTCATGTTTTCCGGTTGGTGCTTATGTGCTCATCTCCTATACAAGTCTAAGCTCAAAGTGCAGATGCAAAACTGACCGCCTGGCTACAAGAGACATGATGTAATGTTGTTTATTTCAGCATTAGAAATTATTGAAGACATTTTACTTAGTTTATTTTTCTATATATTCAAGTTTAACGTTTGGTTTATTTCAGCATTTCGATATTACTCGATGGTATATTATAGGCTTTCATTTGTATTTAGGCCTAGCCCATTTGTAGCTATTCTAGAACCATCTCTTGTAACCTATATATATGTAACATGTTTATGGCATAAAACAATCAAGAAATTATACCATTCAATATGGTATCAGCCTAACCAAAATAATGATCCTAAAATCTCTCTCATTAATCCCTTCCCCTCCTATTCTTTCTCTGTAAACACACGCTCCCCTCCAAACCCTAAAACTCAGTCTGTAAACTCACGATCCCCTTCAACCCTTCAACTCAATCTCGACATAACATGAAAGGCGACTCCACATCTTCCTCTACATCCACCAATAAAATCATTCCGTTTAATATACCTATCAAGTTGAGCCTTGAAAAACACAACTATAAATCCTGGTGTTCTTTCCTCAAAATCCATCTAGGCAGCCTTGGATTAAAAACTCATATCGAGGGCTCCTCTACAAGCTCTAATGATCCAGAATGGGACAAACAAGATGACCTTGTGAAGGTCTGGATCCTCGGTACGCTAGAAGAATCCCTTCAAGACCAAGTTGTAACAACTAGTGGGAATGCAAAAGCTTTGTGGGATCACATTAAGGATATCTTTCACGACAATAAAGACGCTCGTGCAATAACCCTTGATGGTGAGCTTCGATCTATCAAGCTTGGCAGCCTCACCATAAACGCTTATTGCACCAAAATCAAAGCTATGGCGGACCGATTGGCTAATCTAGGAGAAAAGGTTAGCGATAAAAACCTTGTTATGTATGCACTAAATGGACTTGACACACGGTATAAGGGTATAGCTTGACTCATACGTCACATCCAACCTTTACCCAAATTTGAAACTGCTTGCAACATGTTGTTGCTTGAAGAATCCAACTTGCAAGAAGCATTTGACCAGGCCATCACCTACGATAGCAGTAGCTCATCCCCCACAGTCCTTATGGCAACCAAAATGGACACGAAAGGTACCCACACTAAAACCCAACCTTTACCGCAAATATGTAATCACTTTAACAAAGGTTCGTGTAAATTCGGGGACCGATGTAAGTTTATACATGACCACAGAAATCGGTCCGGCTTGGCAACCAAAGGAAATACTACCCGATCACAACCCTGGAACTCGTACCACCCCAATCCCGCTCCCTGGACACCTCCAGGCCTGTACCAGGCTTGTCACTCCCTTGGCCCAAGTTACACTAACCCACAACCCTTTACAAGCCCACGACTACACCAAATCAGCCCATCTCAACCCACTGTTTATGCAGCCCCATTACCCCCAACGCAAGCCCATAATCAGGCCCAACCTTACCCACAAGCCCATTATGTCCAGCCATTGTACGCTGCACCACAGTCCAATCTGAACAGCGGGCTTCTTGGTCCTGCACCGGGGTACTATCCATCTCAGGCGACAACGTTACCAAGCGCGTTTAGCACAATGACCTTGCAAGATCCTACGTGGAATATGGATACAGGTGCTTCTTCCTATTTAAATTCCAATGCGAATAATTTAAGTACACTTTTTAGCACACGCTTATTCTCATCTGTACATGTTGGCGACGGGAATTCTATTCCCGTCACCAACACCGGACATAGCATTATTCCATCCCTTAATCGCCCACTTCATTTACATAATGTTCTTGTAACCCCTAACATCATTAAAAATCTCATTTTCGTCCGTCAATTTACTAGAGATAATAATTGTACAATTGAATTTGATGCATTTGGTTTTCTGTGAAGGACTTCTAGACTCGCCATATCCTCCTTCGATGTGATAGTTCCGGGGATCTCTATCCCGTCACCAAGCCGTCAACAAACCCTACCGCTTTCCTCTCCACAAGCTCCTCCACGTGGCACCAACGCCTCGGTCATCCCGGTGACGAAGTGCTATGGTCTCTTGCTTCTCGTCAATTTATTTAGTGTAATAAAGAAAAGTCTTCTCATGTCTGTCACGCATGCCAAATTGGCAAACATGTAAAGCTCCCATTTCATAGTTCCAAGTCTATTACATTGTTTTGATATTATTCATTCCGATTTATGGACATCTCCAATTACTAGTAAAAGTGGTTTCAAATATTACATATTATTTCTTGATCATTTCTCTCATTACTTATGGATTTACCCACTTCGTAATAAATCTGACATGCTTGATAAATTTCTGCATTTTCGTAATTATGTTAAGAACCAATTCAAATGCGAAATAAAAAGTTTCCAATGTGACCATGGCGGTGAATTCGATAATAACCGTTTACATAACCTTTTTGCAACAAGGTATAGAATTTAGATTCTCTTGCCCAAAAACCTCCCAACAAAATGGCAAAGCGGAACGCATGCTTAGAACCATCAACAATGTCATTCGTATGCTCTTGTTTCAAGCTTACCTTCCCCCCACGTATTGGGTCGAAGCTCTTCATATGGCCGCTTATCTCCTAAACCTTTTACCCTCTACATCCATCAACAACGAAATTCCCTACACACGACCTTTTAACAAAACACCCGACTACTCCAACCACCGCATCTTTGGTTGTCTTTGCTATCCTCACCTTCACTCACCACACAAACTTGCCATACGCGCAACACCATGCATTTTCTTTGGCTATCCCGCCTACCACCGTGGCTTTCGTTGCCTAGACCTTGAAACAAACAAAATTTTACTTTCCCGCCACGTCACCTTTGACGAAACCCAATTCCCCTACCGCTCAATGACACCCGATTCCCCACCATCCTACACATTCTTAGACACTACAGTACTCACTCAAACCCCACCCCCACAAACTGATCCTCAAACTCATACTGAGCCCACTACACCCACTAGTCCAACTTCCACCAATTCACCACAACTCAACAGCCCCCAACCTGAACCATCAAATCCACCATCACCAATCCAACAACCTCCCACCGAACCACCCCGTACTCACCGCATGGTCACTCGGTCACAATCAGGCATTGTCAAACCCATTGAGCGTCTCTCCCTTCACACTACTTCCATCTCACCACTACCTAAATCTCCATTCCTTGCTCTCCAAAACCCCCCATTGGAATAATGCTATGCATGATGAGTATAATGCGTTAGTTAAAAATGGTACTTGGATTCTTGTACCACGGCCCGCTGGTATAAATTTGGTATGATATATGTGGCTGTTTAAGCATAAATTTCATGCGGATGGAACTTTGAGTCGCTATAAGGCTCGTTGGTTGCCAATGGTAGTAATCAGCAACTTGGTATTGACTGTGACGAGACTTTTAGCCCAGTGGTCAAGCCAGCCACCATCTGCACAGTCCTTAGTCTCGCGGTCTCTCACAAGTGGCCCATTCATCAGCTTGACGTTAAGAATGCTTTTCTTAATGGGGATTTATCTGAGACTGTATATATGCACAAACCACTAGGCTTTGTGGACACCCGGTACCCTCACCATGTCTGCCTTCTGCAGAAGTCTTTATATGGTCTGAAACAGGCAACCCGTGCTTGGTTTCAGCGATTTGCAGGATATGCTACTCGTGTTGGAATTTACCACAGCCGTTGTGACTCTTCCCTATTCATCCTTCGTCAGGGATCTCAAGTTGCTTATTTACTTATCTGCGGGGGAGTATTAGTCGATTGTATGTTATAGGCTTTCATTTGTATTTGGGCCTAGCCCATTTGTAGCTATTCTAGAACCATCTCTTGTAACCTATATATATGTAACATGTTTATGGCATAAATCAATCAAGGAATTATACCATTCAATATTCGATGGTTAAATTTACTTATTTATTTTGTGATATTTTTACTTTGAAGTTTGTTTATCCGTTAACTAGTTATTTAATTAATAATGTGGTGTTTTGCTCCAAGGAAACTTTTTGCTTGTAGAAATTTTAGTTATTTGGTGTCTTTTTTGCCCGTTTGACTCGAGATTGTTTGACCTGCACAAGTTTGACCCAATTTTAAAACTACCCATTCGATCCGTGTCCATTGGACCCGAGCCCGTTTAAACTGTTGCCTGAACTCGCCCAACACGCCTCATTGCCCGCCTTATTCAAAACTAATAAGTGAAAACTATAAACCAACTAGGCTAGCTCAGTTGGTCACCTGAGGTCTCCTAAGGAGCTTTGGGGAAGGTTGTTTCCATGAGGTTTCAAGTTCGAGCCTCACTGGTTTTCCTTCTAGGTAAGAATCTGTGTTCGGCTCTCCCCACTCAAAAGCGTCGACTCTCTGGCTCGCTAACCGATAGTATTGTACTAACTTGCTGTTAAAAAAGAAAATATATAAATAAAAAATAATTGAAAACTATAGAAAAAGGACTATATATTTGATAAAAATCCTCTTACAGTAAACTAAAAATTCTCCTTTTATCATTTATTTTCAATGATGCATGGATTGCGCCTACGCAAAAGGTTTTACCTCTTAAGGGATCTTGAGAAGCTTGCAATCCCCACCAGGCAGTGTACCTTACCGATGTAGTACAGTGTAGTGGCAAGTACCAGGGGATTGATCATTCTCTCGGGGAATAGTGTTCGTTAGGATTGAAAATGATCTGAACTAAGTCTAGAGGTGAGGGATGATTCTCTTTGTATTTTTAGGTTTTAAGGAAAGCAAGTAAAAATCTCGGGAATTGGAAGAGTGGGCGGAATTAGTTGCTAGTCAACTAATCCAAATAACTACTAATGAATAAAATAAAATGAAAAGAAAATAAACTGAGAGACTTCTAATATGGAGACAAACGTGTTTACTTAGGTTTCTTTACTCCCTAGTTATCTTTTATTTATTGATAGGTTTGCTACAATTGCGTGGATGCCGGGTTTAGTCTTTTATTAACATTCGTGGGGGCGTGTACAATCTTCCCAAACTCTATAAGCTCTTATCTCCTCCTACAGCGACGCGTAAAGCGCCCATACCATAGGGATTATAAACAGTGGCTTATGCATTAAGTTTAACCAAATAGCCGTAGTACACATCCGACTTATGTTTCTTAAGACGTTCAAGCATGTTACCATTTGGAGTATTGCCAGTTTTCTTAAGCCTAACATCGATAAACATCCACCCACAACAATCAATAGCAAACCAACCAACAAACAATCAATAACTAGGTTTCATTAGACCTAAGCAAATACAAACAAACCTATCCTAGCATGTTAAAGGAAAGAAAAGCATACGATATAATCAAACAACACATAGACATATTGAATGATTAAAGGATAACTTATCTTCAATTAATCAAGGAAGAAAAGAGGGTTTAAAACCTCAAAATAGCTGCAAAAGTCGACTAGGGTTCGTACCCTAAGTTCCTACCAAAAGTCCTCTCCTAATGAATGACAAAACGAAAAATATATATAGATTTTAAAATATTATGGCGTCACCCTTTGGGTCGTGACGCCGTCACCTCGCCGTAATTAGGGTTTCTTGATTGCCTAGATCCACTTCTGACGCCGTCTAGTGTAACTTGGTTCTGGGGCGTCTCTCTTTAGCTTATAACGTGATGGCCTTGGTGATTTAACACGTGACGCCGTCACATGTTAATGTGTTGAAAAGTTTCTGGCCCGTCAAGTGTAAAAGTATCCACATATTCTTCAATGAGTGACGGCGTCACCTTGTGTAACTTGACACCGTCAGGTACTGTTTCCAGCTTGGATTCTTCACCTTGTCGTTTTCTGCACTTTTATGCTCCAAAAACGTCCAAAATGCTTCCTTTTCCAAAATACCTCTTCAAAGTACCTAAATTCACAAAAGAAACGATTTAACGCAATATTTGATCATATATTCTCGACTTAGGGCTTAAATGACCCCTTAAAATCGTGTCATTTTTAGTCTCAGCAAATACCCTTACACTTGAGATTTGCTTGTCCTCAAGCAAATGCGCTTTTATTCTAATCAAAATACAAGTTAGGGGTCATTTAACATTAACATAAAAGTAATTACAACAAATGATCGCTCCACCTTAATCAAAACAAGCACAGAAATTATATACTAGCACCTCACAAATAGTGTTTGAATACTCTCATCTCTCGGGTGTTATAAACCTATATATCACTAATGGAAATGGAAAAACATCACTCACTACCTGTCATAGCAAATAGATTACCATAGGCTTGAGAAAGGATAAAAAAACCTCCACCACTAGGCGTAAGCACATAAGATAAACTATCAAAGAGGGCTTTTCAAGGGTTATAACGTTAGGTGTAGGGATATGGAAAAAACGGTTTGTTGGATAAAGGATATTTTACTGGTGGCAAGTTAATTATCTTAGTCAATTACATGTAAGCGTGGCGTTGCTAAGCCAAGACTCGACTCAACTTACGCTAACGAAACAAAACAACATAAACTTAAACTAAACATAAAAGGAAATGGGATGGTAGTCCGTATGTTTTTCTCTTTTCTTTTTCTAATATTTTTTCTTTTTTTCTTGATTTTTTCGATTTTTTTTGTGCATACACTCTTGCCCTTCCATCCAAAATAATACATCATAGGGGACTTGGTTTTCCTCTTACACTTGAACTTATACATACTTTACAAATAATTATTCTAATGACTCGAATCAAGATAATCAAAACACTTGGAGTACCTTAAAACATTTACGCACATATGGGGGTAACAATTGACTTCTTCCCCATTACTCTATAATATTAGTACTTTACCCATGAGTCCCAATCGTCCTAAATCAATATCTACAATATATGACTCGACTTAGCAACCATGTAATCAATTAGACAATTAACAAAGGGTTTAAACAAATGTTGTAACAATAATGCACTAAAGATGAGTGCATACAAGGAAGGCTAAGGCGATTTGGGTGTACATTTGAGGGTGGATTGTAAACAAATTCTTCCTTTAAGTAAAATGCTTAAAGTTAGAAACGAAAAAGATAGGCTCTGAGGGGTGTACTAAGGGTATCGTGTACTAAAAATGAGTACATCGCAAAGGTGTGGGAAAATTACTTGACCAATGAAGTCAATGTAATTATAAAACAGGTGTAAAACAAGGGTTATGCTAATGCCTCTTATCATGTAGTAAATCTAACTACACGAATGTAGTCTCACTTGTGGTCTTGGAATGGAATCGCTAACGCAAGTTCTAGAATCTAAATACTATCGGTACACTCATAAGCACTAAGGCATTTCCTAACAAATTTAGGGGCGAACCTCACATATTTGGGGCAAAATTTTTGAGTGGTACGGTTTTCTTGTGCTAGTCATACAACTCCTATCCATGAGACGCTTATTAAGACTAAAGTTTCACTCCTAAATGTTGCAAAAAAATTTAAATTTGGTGCTAAAATTACCCTAACAAGTGTTTCTCTTAGTTTTATTACACATCTACTATTAAATAAACAAAAATCAAGCGCAATTGTATTCTCTAAGGAATCTTCATACCCCCTTACGCTTAAGCCATACATTGTCCCCAATGTTCAATTAAAAGATGTAAAAGTAAAAATAAATAAAATAATGAAAAAAAATACTCCCCTGATTCGTTTGGCGTGGATAATGTGGTAACATGGTTAGATCCTCCTCCAAGAAAATGTAGAAACTTCAAGATTAAAGTAACGTCAAAAACTTTATGTGTCCAAAAACTTGAAACTTGGTGCCAAAAACTTGACTATCCATGTACATCTTCTTGTTACTTTAATCTTGAAAGCAAGTAAAGATATAATGCTTGTGGAATGAATGTTTGTAGATTCCTAGAGTTTATAAAATATGGGTTTAACGAAACTTTACAATTCCGGCAGAAAAACAAAATTTGCAAACTTTTCACAAAATTAACACCTGACGCCGTCAGGTTGTAAATCCTGACGCCGTCAGAATTGATCTAACAGAAATCTTATATTTTGTTTCCGGAAAGTTTCTGTAAAAACCTATGTTTTAATTCCTGGAATCCTGCAAAACTTCATTATGACTCGATACAAGCATTTGACTTAAACAAGTAATAATATGTATGTTTATATCTCATTGTTATCGTTCATGTTCAATTCGTTCTTTAAAAAAAAATTTGGATTTCCCTTACACTTATCTTTTGCAAAATACCTTTATATGTAGTTAAGACGAAGTTAAAAACAAAATAAAGCATTTTCACAAAGTATTTTGAAACATGAAATATAAACAATAAAAATAAATCATACATACGGAAGCAAATAATATTAAATAAACAAACAAGCAAACAAATGAAGCTTGGGTTGCCTCCCAAGAAGCGCGTTTCTTTATTAACGAGTCTTGTAGCTAGACTCAAAGTCGCGTCCTTATGTGACCTCACCGTTGGTTCCGGTCTCTAGTTCATCCTTTGAATCTCTGTCTGAATTAATTTCATAATGAAGGTATTTTGGGTCCACGAAGTCAAAAGTGTCCTCCAGATATTTAGAGCTAAGCTCACTAACGCCCTTGAAGAATCCGTATGACAGATCAAAAGTGTTTTTACATCCTCTCCTAACATCATCATCACATAATGTAAGTTGAGATCCTAGCTTATCAAGTGTCTCGCAATCCGCCTCCTTGAAGTCCCTCATCTTATACGGAGTCTGGTATGAGACTCTCTTAATCGCATCGGTGAAAGTCATGATTCCATTGCGTTCATCCACAACTAAGTTGGTGATTTCGCAAAAGGGTGCCCCGAAAACAATTTGTGACAACCTAGGATCGATGTAATCTTCAATGTTATCAACGATTGTAAAGCTCATCATGAATGTCATATTGCCTCCGAATACTTGCACATCTTTATCAATGCCAATGACGTCCTCTCCCTTATATGTCATCCCCATCTACAAATATTTTTATATTGAAACGAGGACATCACGTTCTTGGGTAAACATGTGTCTATGTAAACATTATAAAAATGCTTGCGACCGATCATTCAAGGTATTTTGAGATTATTCGGATCTCGTCGCTTTATCTTACCTGACCTTCTCCTTGTAACCCCCTTGTATTGCAACTCGAGGATGGTTGGTATTCATATATTTCCTCCTTACCTTCCCGAAAGATCGCTTTCCTGACACCATCGGTAAATAATGCACTACTATCATTCTCATCTAGGGTCACTCCTGTTTCATTTATGAATAGTTCTCCGAGGACGAGGTTAGTTAATGTTGGGTTAATGATTGAGTCCATGTCATTAATTACCGGAAGATCAATGTCATAGATGAATTTTCCAATCACAATTGGTACTCTTCTGATTATCCCAACGAAATTGAGTCCCTTATATGTGACCTGCTCAGTGAAGGCTTCGTTGTATAGAGAGAGGGATATTGCATTAATTGGAGAGTCGGGATAGTTATACGCTTTTTCCTAGTGGTGCAAGAGATCTTAAAAACATTGGAATTTCCCTCCTCTATCCTATTGCTGAACCCAATGGAGAGTCTCACCGTACCCTTCTCAAGTTTCTCCATAAGGGAGCTACCTAGTAATCCTAGGGGTTCTTGAGGCTCCTTGAGAACTTCCCCCAAGTCCTTTCTTTCAATTGACCCTTCTGTGGATGAGTTCCCGGGTAAGTCTAAAGGGTTTTCGGTTACATTGTGGTCCTCCTTGAGAACGGTACCTTCAACCTCATCGTCCCTATTCCTAGTTTGTTGTAGGTTCGTGTCGGGTTTAGGAGTAGGTATCGTGGTAATGGTATTCACGAAGTGGGTTGGCCTAGAGGAGGCAGAAGGATCCCTAGTTTCTTTTCCATTTGGTGACATATGTTTGAAGAGTTTACTAGGGCTTTTAATTTTCACAGGTGAAGACGGTTGGTTAATGATGGTGACGGACTTGACTTCCTCAGCTCGTTTCGGTTCACCAGCAATGCGATCATTTATAACATTCAACAGGTTACCAACCTTGTTATTCATATCGGCTTGCTATTGCTGAATTGATTCTCGAGCTTGGAGAGCTGCGTCTCCTGAGAGAGAATAAATTTTTGCAGTGCTTCCTCATGGCTTTGTTCGGGTGTGTTTAGAGGGGGGGGGTAATGTTCAGACCATGTGAGTGGGGGAGAGTCATTGAATGATACATTTCGGGTTCGGTTCCAACTGAAATTTGGTTTATCCTTCCATGCCTCATAACCCTCATTAAATCCTTTAGATTCACGATTGATAATAGGCCACTTCTCCCCCGTTTGTTGATACGCGAGGGTGCGAATTCTTTAAAAGCTTCTTTGGGGAGTTCCATTGGTGCGTATGGTTTGCAACCTACGCAATAAGTTTTACCTCTCAAGGGATCTTGAGAAGCTTTCAATCCCCACCAGGCAGTGTACCTGACCGATGTAGTATAGTGTAGTGGCAAGTACTGGGGGATTGATCGTTCTCTCGGGGAATAGTGTCGTTAGGATTGAAAACTACTCTAATTTAGGTCTAAGGGTTGATGGATGATTCTTTTTGTATTTTTATATTTTATGAAAGCAAGTAAAATCTCGGGTATTTGGAAGAGTGGGCAGAATTAGTTGCTAGTCAACTAACCCAAATTACTACAATTGCAAATAAAATAAAATAACAAGAAAATTAAAGTGATTGTGAAACTAATATGGAGAAAAGTATGTTTACTTAGACTTCATTACTCCCTAGCTATCTTTTACCGGTTAATTGGTTTGTTACAATTGTGTGGATTGCGGGTTGTATTCCTTAATACCATTCGTAGGGCCGTGTACAATCCTCCCTAACTCTATAAGTGCAAACTTCATTCTATAGCGACACGTTTAGTATCCAAACTATGAAATCACTAATAATTACCTATGCATTAAATACAACCATATAATCGTANAGTGTACCTGACCGATGTAGTATAGTGTAGTGGCAAGTACTGGGGGATTGATCGTTCTCTCGGGGAATAGTGTCGTTAGGATTGAAAACTACTCTAATTTAGGTCTAAGGGTTGACGGATGATTCTTTTTGTATTTTTATATTTTATGAAAGCAAGTAAAATCTCGAGTATTTGGAAGAGTGGGCAGAATTAGTTGCTAGTCAACTAACCTAAATAACTACAATTGCAAATAAAATAAAATAACAAGAAAATTAAAGTGATTGTGAAACTAATATGGAGAAAAGTATGTTTACTTAGATTTCATTACTCCCTAGATATCTTTTACCGGTTAATTGGTTTGTTACAATTGTGTGGATGGCGGGTTGTATTCCTTAATACCATTCGTAGGGCCGTGTACAATCTTCCCTAACTCTATAAGTGCAAACTTCATTCTATAGCGACACGTTTAGTATCCAAACTATGAAATCACTAGTAATTACCTATGCATTAAATACAACCATATAGTACACATCCGATTCATGTTTCTTAAGACGTTCAAGCAAGTTACCAATGGAAGTTAGCCAGTTTTCTTAAGCCTAACATCGACATCACCCACCCACAACAATTAATAACAAACCAACAACAAGCAATCAATAGCTAGGTTTCATTAGATCTAAGCAAACACAAGAGAAACCTAGCCTAACATGTTAATTAAAAGATAAGCAATAGATATAATCATGCAACACATAGACATATTGAATGATTTGATGGAAGACTTATCTTTAATTAATCATAGATGAAACAAGGGTGAAAACCCCTTGAAAAAGGCTGAGAATTCAATCTAGGGTTTATACCTAAAGTTCTCCCAAAAGTTACACACTAAATGAATAAAAATTGGAAAAGTATATATAGATTTTACATTCTGACGGCGTCAGGTTATAGGTCCTGACGTCGTCAACTCGCCGTGTCTAGGGTTGTCAGATCACCTAGATTTACTTCTGACGCCGTCAGCCTTAATAACCTTCTGGGCCGTCTCTCTTTAGCTTAACACCTGACGGCCTAGGATTTGTAACACCTGACGCCGTCAGGTGTAAATGTGTTGAGTCCTTCCTTGGTCGTCTAGTAGAGTCTGAATCCACATCTTCATCTTAAGGTGATGGCGTCAGCATCCAAAGCCTGACGCCGTCAGGTAGGAATTCTAGCTTGATTTGAGACTTTGTCATTTTCTTTACTTTTATGCTCCAAAAACGTCCAAAATGCAATGTTTTTGAGAATTCCTCCTGAAAGTACTTAAAATGACAAAAGGAACGATTTAAGGCAATATTAGATCATAAAATAACGATTTAGGGATTAAATGACCCCCTAAAAGCGTAACACTTGTCGCCTCATCATCCATGCAGTTATGAGTGTCGTGAGGACCATTACACAATTTGCATGAAGAAGTGATTTTGTTCACTTGGCTTGAAGGTTTAGGAAATTCGTAAGATTTCATGAGAAACTTGACTTGGTCTTCAAGTTCCATGATCCTACGGTCGGGAGTGCTTGAATTATTCAAAGACAAAGATATTGCCTTGACCATTTTGTTCAAATCACGGGGATCATTCCAACTTTCGTTGTCATAGAGAGCAAGATCTTCTATGAGTTCCCATGATTCTTCCACACTTCGATCACGTAGCTTACCACCGGCGCTTGGTCAATGGTTTGCTTCGTGGAGGGATTGATATTGTCATAGAAGATTTAGACTTGGAGCCAAAGATCTATGCCATGGTGAGGGACTTTTTGAAGCAAGTCCTTAAATCGAGTCCATGCCTCGTAGAAGGTTTCGCCTTGACGTTGTTGGAACATCAAGATATCATTCCTTAGCTTGGTGGTTCTTCCCGGTCGGAAAAATTGAGCAAGGAAACGAGTGGTGAGATCATCCCAAGAGGTGTTGGATCCTGCGGGTAGACGCTCAAGCCATTGACTAGCTTGGTCTCGAAGATAGAATTGGAAGAGACGCAATCGGGGTCGTCTCTCGAGTGTTAGCATCAAGATCTATGGAATATACGATTTTGATAAAGTCCTTGAGATGTTGATTTGGATCTTCGGAACGAAGTCCATGGAATGCACATCCGCTTTGCACCAACCGAATGGTGTCGGATCGCAAGGGAGACACATTGGCTCCTTGAGTGAGCTCAATGGTGTTTCGATAGCCTTGGTGGCTAGGACGGGAGTACTCTCCTAAAGTGCGGGCTCTTGGAGGTTGGTTTTGCTGTGGTGGGTTTGGTTGTGGTGGGTTGACGGGATCAAATATATTACCACCTTCCATGATGGCGGATGGTAATGATTACGAACAAAGAAACAAAGAAAAAAGCTAGACTAAAGAAAACCTATTAAAATAAAATAAAAATCTCACTAGAAAGGAATCTAATGAGTAGACCTAATAAAAATAAATTTCAACCTAAACAATAACTATTCCCCGGCAGCGGCGCCAAAAACTTGATGCGTAGATTGCGTCTACGCAAAAGGTTTACCTCTCAAGGGATCTTGAGAAGCTTTCAATCCTCACCAGGCAGTGTACCTGACCGATGTAGTATAGTGTAGTGGCAAGTTGATCGCGGAATTCTAAGCGGTGAAGCTTGTAAACCACGGGTCGTAGTCCCAACGAGGGTTGAATGGATCTTAGTCGTTCAAAACCGTGAGTTATGTGAGATGAATGGGTTTAAAGATATGTTTTTGTTTTGTTTACGCTACTAAACTTTATTTAAAACTTTAAGAAAAGGAAAACGTGAGTAAAGAAGTTAAAATGAACGAGAAAAGAAAACATAAACGTAAAAAGGAATAAAAGAAAGAAATAAAAGAAATAAAGATAAAGTAAATAAAAGAAATCAAAATGAAATACGAAATGTAAAATGTTTTTAGGTTTTTAAATTTAATTAATGAAGGAAAAGAAAAGTAAAGGTTTAAAAGAAAATAAAATAAGTGAAAAGAAAAATAAGCTAAGTTAAAAAGATTAAAAGAAATTTCGGCAGAGTTTCGTTTAGGAATGAACCGAACAAAACTCCACTCGAAGAACGATGGAGAAAATAAAAGTCTTACTCGACTTGAAAAAGAAATAAGAAAAGAGAAGAAGAAAACAAGACACGACTCAAAGACTCGGACTAAAAATAAACTTGACTCAATAAAAAGCAAACTCGCTATATAAAAACTTGACACAATACTCGCTACTACTAAAATAAATGAGACTCGCTAAAACAAACTCGCTAGGACTTAGGAAGCAAACTCGCTAAGCACATGATCATACTCGCTAGGAATTTTGGAACACCAAACTCGCTAGATTTTTGAAACCATACTCGCTAGCTTTCAAATATCATACTCGCTGGACTCCACACAAAACTAATACTCGCTAGCTTTCAAATATGATACTCGCTAACTCTTTTGTCCCCAACTCGCTAGACCCTAAAATAAAACATACTCGCTATATTAAAATCCAAACTCGCTACTAAACCCTAAAAAAATATACTGGACTTTAAAAACTTTTAACGTGACACAAATTTCATAAAAAGTAAATGAGACTTATAAAAACTTGATTAATAAAACGTAAAGACACTAAAATAAGCTCAAAAATAAGCAAACAAGCCACGGCTTCTTTTGCAAGCCCTAACCCATAAGCTTTTTATGAAACTCAAATAAAAAACATGCAAAGGTGACAAAGAAATTAATAAAAACTTGTAAAGATTAAGACAATAAAGATTAAAGACAATAAGACAATAAGTAAATTAAGACATGGAAATTAAAAGTGCATTAAAAATAAAACTTACATAAAATAAATGACAAGAAAATAAATGACATAAAATTTTAAAACATAATGAAGACTAGCTTCTAAATGAAGCTTAAGGGTGGTATTTAAGGTTTCCTTGGTGGATTCCTTTTACATCTAGCCCCCTCAACTCATATTGTTTATGAAACGACACATAAACTTCTATTACACTACTAAACAACTTCTAAAAAGTAAACTTAAGTCCTCGTAAACTTGAGGAATATGTTAACGAGTCTTCATAAAGTCTTCAATGATATAAAAGTGACCACTTGCTCGAGTTTGGGAAGCTTATACATGATAATCATCTTTAATCTTCGATTAAGTATCTCTTTCATATTCACGAGCCTTTAAGTAATAAAAAAATCGTCACGGGCTTTACTTGAGTAAATTTCATCTTTGACTCGGCTTCTTGACTCTTTTCCAAATCTCGTGCTCTTTTAGGGCTTTTTGGTTGGTTTTCATACCATTTATGCAATATCCTTTCCTGCACAGTCACAAACACAAAAACACTATATCTTTGGCGTTTCACGTTAGTTTTTGGTCTTATACACACTTAAACTAAGGTCAAAAACATGTGTAAAATAGCACACATCAGTTTTATTCCGCTGCATGTTATTATCATTGTTATTGTTAACCCTAGATGATATGAGGTCTAAACAACCTAGAGCTACAACAATCCAACATGTGGTATCAGAGCAAGGTTGCTCGTGATAACTAGGGATTACAAGGTTTTAAAGCTGATTGGAGTTGATCTACTGATGGTACGACTGTTTGTATTACTTGGTTTTTAGGGTATCGATATGGGTGAAGAAGCAGCTTTGGAATTGGGCATCGATCTGATTTCGTTTATTGGTTGAATAATTGTTACTTCATACATCAAAAGTGCTGCTATTGTGGTTTTCTTCGATACAACAGTTGTATGTTCTTAGATACGGTTGGTCAATACTAATTTAAACACAGGAGCAATTATGCAACAAGACAACCTAGTATTATTAAATTGTTAGTCATTGGTCTGGTGCTAAATTGAACTAATCGTTGATGGTGACTAATCGCTACTGTTAGTTTGTCTCATATGGCTTGTATTTAACTTAATTCACTTGCAATCATAAACTTCTTCTTCTCTTCTCTTGAGCCTAGAAATCGAACTACACCCTTATAGGGTTCCTACTAGATTTCCTAAGCTCAAAACAATCATGTTTAGTCGATATTAATCAATTATTGGTGTATGTGGTCCATTGGTACTTAGCTTGAAAACCAATGGGAGTCTTAGATCAATATATACATGTTAACTGATTTATTTAGCATGCATATTATTTAAGTTGTTTAATTTTTTATTAAATTGCTTATTCCTTTTGTCACACCCTGAATTTACCTGTTATATGGCAGCGGAATTGAATACCTGGGTGTAACGATCATGGCATCTCATACAAGGTTATATTGAACGACCTAAAGTGTCGTTTTGAAAATACATCGTTTGATCATTAAAATATTCAGAGTTTACAAAATAGGTCCCATAATGGTGTTACAAGTTCATGAAAACTAGTTCAATTTGATCAAACGTTACATAAGTGCATAAAATAAAAGGTAAGACTCGTCGACTTCCTCGACTCCATGATGGTCCATATGCAAGTCACATGTTGTTATCTTAGTAACCTGAAAATACATTGCTAAAACGGTCAACAATAATGTTGGTGAGAAATCATAGGTTTATGAAAATGAATGTTATACGATAACCATAAGTATAAGTGAATGACGAACTGTCACATAATTGATAAAATTGTACATTATCTCTTAAGCTCATGACCCAGAAGCTAGACTGTAGGTAATGCCCCCCCAGAGTGTTTTTCCAGACACTCTAACAATGATCAAATGAAATGCATCCGTTTGACTGTTGGTAACCCCAACACGGATGGAGGCGTCACCCTCAATAGATCTATCCACTCACTCTCGCTTAAATACAATTAACGGTTCATGATAATAGGGGACTTAAAACATGGCAATGTGGTAACTTAAGTAATGTATATGGATTTGATACTTAGGCTCGTATGAAAAATGGTGCAATGTATTCTCCCCTGTGGGATTTGAAAAAACAATTAAAAAAATGTAAAACGGGGATGAATCACCTCTCAGTTGATGGCTTACAAATCGGTTAATGTATGAAACTGAAGAAAATGAGGCTTGCGAAACTCCTAGCCGCAAAAACCTTAAAAAAAATTGGAAATGCATGTAATTCTAATTTTAGATATGAAATGGGGTCATTATTGCCACTTGCAATTATAATTCTATACCACCTCGCTTTTGTTATTCACATATGTATTGTTGGTCGGAAAAATTAAAATTATATCTTTCGTATTTTTTAACGGTTCAATAATGAATATTACATGTTCATTAATTTTTAGTTCTAATAAAATGTTATACTATTTTAATTTATATAGGTGAAGATAATAGTTGAAAATATAGCGTTTTAGGACGTTAAATTATAAACCACTTAGTTAATTTTTAAATACGCGTTAAAAAAAGCTTCGGAAACTAGTTGTAAAATAGTTGAATATGCAGAGCTTAAGAAATAAAAATTTGGTATTTTTGGGAGCCTTAAGCCACCAAGC
>LBNU01033091.1:26425-51825 GCA_014162995.1 Artemisia annua
AAAACTAGGCCAGGTGCTCTAACTTTTGTTCCTTGGAGTCCAAAACTCCAGAACTGAGTCAATTGACGGGAAAATAGCTCTCAACATGGGTGTTTCTTGGTATACTTAGAAAATTTCTAAGTAAAGTGCTGGTGGTCTTTTAGTGAAAACAATAACTTTCGAAAAATCATAACTAATTCATTATAAGGCCGATTTTCATGTTCTTTATATCCCCGAAAAGGTAAAAAGGTATACTAACATATTTTTAATAGTTTGGTAAGTTTTGAAAAGGTCTAAGGCTCGTTTTTGGCCAAGTAAATTCGTACATCAGAAAACAATTTCCGGAAAATGTATATGTCTAGTAGCATTTTGTTTTTGGCATATCTCCTTCGTTATAAGTCCGTTTTTAGTGATTCAAAAGGCAATAGTTTCGTCTAGGAATGTATTTTCTATATCTTGGTTCCCAAATTTACCAAAACTCACTGAGTTTACCCAATTTTGAAAATAGGGACAGTAGGTTTACATATGGTTCCAAAAATGATTTTACCTAATTTGTACATGTCTAAATCCACTACTAACAACATCAACTCATCCCTTAATCTACCATACACCTTCTTAGGGTGTCATGGGTTCCCTAACATCACCATTTCTCCAAGGGTTCATAAGAAATCCATTTTACACATAAAAATGATAGAAACTTAGGTTTTGTGGTATAGACTTTAATATACAAGTTCAAAAATGACAAAAGTACATAAACCTTGCAAGGAAATTTTGGTAAAACTTGTAAAAATAAGTGGTGAACTTACTTGGAAGCTTATAAATTTTTAGGAAGAAAAACCTATTAATCCATAGGTTTATATTTCAAAACCTTGTAATGGATGGTTACTAATTCTTGTAAATATTGTTGTTCTTGAAAAAAAAAATCTTGGTCTCCCTTGGTCTTGTATATGGAACGAGCAAGAGGAAGCAAGGAGGAAGAGAGAGCAAAATTTTTCTTGATTAATTTTTAGTAGCATGCAAAATGTGAGTTGTAAATTGAGTTAGTGGATTTGATAAGTGTTTCAAAGGCACCAAGTGTCCTTGGAGACACCTTGGCCGGCCACCTCATAGAGGTGGTATATTGGTCATGGTTTTTGTACCACTTTGTTTTACGGGGTACCGTTTAGTGCATAGTTTTGGTATTTTAGCGTTACCGGGTACCGGGTTAATTAAAAATAAAATATAACGGAACAAGACGGAATATAACAAAGTTGTAAAAATTATAAAAATATAATTTTTGTAAACATTAGGTATTTTGATAGTTATCACTTTGTTGGTGCAATTTATTATATATATAAGTTCAAGTAAAGGTTTAATATTTGGTAGCTCACCAAAATATATAATATATAGTTTTATAACCTTAGTGGAATTTTGACTAATATAAAAATATATTAGAGCCCTAGTGGAATTTGTTTGGTGTGTTGGTTAAAAACTATAATCATGTCTTATTATTTATATAAAGATAAATAAATAAGTGTAACTTGAAATTATATATTCTACGAGTGGGATAGATTGCAAATGATGTCGTGATGAAATGTAGACTAACCTTAGTCTATGAAATGTATGATGGATGATAATGTGACTTAACCTACCCGGTTTCGTCAAATGAATATCCGTAAACCCTGTTTATGTGTAATGTTGAATTGAAATTCAATGAATAGGAAAATGTTGGGACTAAGGAAATTGACCTGAAATTGAGAATTATGACATTCTTCCCTCCTAACAGGAATCCAGTCCCTGGATTCAGTTCATGTTAGTCTCTGAAGTGGTATTGGTGAAATAATGTGGATAATTGAGTCGCTTTTGGTCTTCCCGTACCCAAGTATACTCGGGACTTCTTCGGGAATTCCCGCAAATTTTCATGATAGAATTTGACTTTGTTTTAACTGCTTGACCTCACGGTCCAAGATTTTTGCTGGATTATACAGTGCTGAGTACGTCCTATAGTGCTCAGATAGTTCTCTTTAAGGTTTGTTGATTTGAGGATTGTAGAGCATGTATATCCGATTGGAAAGAGAATATTTTAAAGGAATTGCTAGAGGTTTGAGGAGGTTCATCTATCCTTTCATTGTTTTCTTATGTCATGGAGTATTGCTCGTAAATGGAAAGTCTCTCCTAGAGAAATCAATGGAAATATCCAACTTAATGGCTGAATGAGTGACAAGCGGTGTACGTATCCAAAGAGGGTTTGTCGAAAGGGATGTTCATGAAAATTTTTATTTGTTTACAAAACTTTTGAATGAAAGTTGTTATTAGTAATTCTTGAAAATGTGACTATTTCCTTCATGGCATAATCCTTCCTGAATTATACATAGGTGATCAGGCTATGTATACTTGAGGACAAATGATGCGATGCTTGATTTAGTCAAATAGCGTTACTTTTCTCAAAAGTTTTAGATGGTGTTCAACTTGTTGTTTTGAAAAATGGTATGCTAGATAACTCTTTTTGGGATAACATGAAAAATTTTTCATGTAATGGTAGTATTCGCTTGATAACAATAATAGAAAAATTCAATTTATTGGGTGGTGACAAAATAGTTTGGAATAAAATTCGTTAAATGGTTCATTGGATACGTGGGTGAATCTTAAGGAATGGTAATAGTCTACTAATCCGTCAAGAATGAAATTGGCCTAATCCCTGTTAAGACAATGGTATAATGTTGCGAAACAATTGAAAATTGAACAAATGGGAATAGAAAATGGAATAAGCGAAGGTTATGATTATCGCGGAGATAACAAAAGATAGATATTGTTTGGATGGAAAAGTGCTTATTACAACCAGATTATGTCAACGTACTAACGGAAAATACAAAAGAAAGATACAACCCTACAGGGCTCGAACTACAGTTTATATATTAAAACATGAACTCCTTCTTATCTTAAGCACGGTTGTTATTCTTGATGTTGCAAATGTCCCGACGGTCTCTCTTCTAACAACACATGCTATACCTCGAATTAATCCATTTTGGTTCCGATGTCCTGATTTCCTTGTTGTGGACAATCATTCCTAAAATGTCCTTTCTCTCCACAGCCAAAACACGTCACAGGGGGCCTCTGATTGCCTGTAATTATAGGGAATTTGCATTCTCTAGCCGAATGGCCAAGCTTCTTACAGTTATCACAAGGTTTAGGGCAATTCTGAGGGTTATGATGAAGTGGACATATGTTGCATTTAGGTAAGGTACTAGTGTAAGCCCTCTTTTCATCTGCCCTGCAGCATAGGCCTTAGCAACCTCTTGTCTCTTGGGTGATTGTTGAGTAGCATTGTCATCTCGATTGTTGTCCCACTTTCTTTTGTTGTTGTTGCTATGATTGGTATTGTTTTGGTTATTATTGTAGTAGTTGTTGTTTCGGTAGTTGTTGGTGTTGTTGTTGTTTACAGTCATTTCTTTCTTCAAAAGTTGAGCCATAAGCTTCTGAGACATTCTGATTGCCTCGTCCAATGTTTGTGGGTCAAAAGAAATCACATCTCCACGGATGTTCTCAGGTAAACCACCAATAAAATTTTCCAACAACTTCTCATTATCTGGAACCATAGACGGACATAACGCAGCTAACTCTTGATACCTCCTGATGTATGTCTTTATATCATTTCCCACAGTCACGAGCTCATAAAACTCGGTCTCCATCTTCTTCACTTCCGTACGGGGACAAAACTTCTTAGTCAATAGCTTTTTGAATTCGTCCCACGAAAGTTTGTAGGCATTTTCTATACCCATAGGCTTTGCATATGTAGTCCACCATGACATAGCTTGATCAAGTAGTGTGCTAACAGCAAATTTTACCTTGGATTCCTCGGGACAATTGCATAGACTAAATACCGATTCGGTATGCTCAAACCAACGGATCATAGCAATAGCTCCTTTGGTACCTTTGAATTTGATAGGATCACCACTTTTGAAATCCTTGAACGTACACTTACGTCTAACAGTTGCATTGCTAGCTTGTTCAGATGTTTCTACATGAGTAGTGGCTTCAGCAGCCCTTGCAGCAACATTAGCTCTTTCAACCTCTATTGCCTCAGCTATGCTATCCTTCACAAGTTTCCAAATAGCAGCTTGTGACATGGCCGGTGCGGCCGGTGCAACCTTTTCTTTCCTTGGTGTCATATCTAGCAGCCTCTTTTAAGTCGGGTTCAATTGGTGCTAACCTCTCAAACGGGTGGGAGTTATCACCTAACAAATGTGAGTGATGTGAGAATGTCAAAGTATAGGAATTGAAGATGAAAGTGATGATGTAGGTGTATCAGTGGATGAAAAAGAAACATCCTCGATATCCGAGTCTGTTAAGATGATCACAGGGTGGTTGGGTGAAGACACGTTACTTGTGAACCAGGTCAATATGAAATGAAATGAATAACCCATGTAATGAAATCATATAATTAATGAATATGCACTTATGATGAAATGATGAGATGCTATCGTGATGTAGTTATAGTCTAGGGTATAAAGGATAACCTAGTTCGCTATAACCTTTGCTCTGGTACCAATCTGTCACACCCTGAATTTACCTGTTATATGGCAGCGGAATTGAATACCTGGGTGTAACGATCATGGCATCTCATACAAGGTTATATTGAACGACCTAAAGTGTCGTTTTGAAAATACATCGTTTGATCATTAAAATATTCAGAGTTTACAAAATAGGTCCCATAATGGTGTTACAAGTTCATGAAAACTAGTTCAATTTGATCAAACGTTACATAAGTGCATAAAATGAAAGGTAAGACTCGTCGACTTCCTCGACTCCATGATGGTCCATATGCAAGTCACATGTTGTTATCTTAGTAACCTGAAAATACATTGCTAAAACGGTCAACAATAATGTTAGTGAGAAATCATATGTTTATGAAAATGAATGTTATACGATAACCATAAGTATAAGTGAATGACGAACTGTCACATAATTGATAAAATTGTACATTATCTCTTAAGCTCATGACCCCGAAGTTAGACTGTAGGTAATGCCCCCCCCCCAGAGTGTTTTGCCAGACACTCTAACAATGATCAAATGAAATGCATCCGCTTGACTGTTGGTAACCCCAACACGGATGGAGGCGTCACCCTCAATAGATCTATCCACTCACTCTCGCTTAAATACAATTAACGGTTCATGATAGTAGGGGACTTAAAACATGGCAATGTGGTAACTTAAGTAATGTATATGGATTTGATACTTAGGCTCGTATGAAAAATGGTGCAATGTATTCTCCCCTGTGGGATTTGAAAACAATAAAAATGTAAACGGGGCTATGAAAACTCACCTCTAGTGATGGTACAATCGGTAACGTATGAACTGAAGAAATGAGGTGCAACTCCTAGCCGCAACCTAAAATGAATACATGTAATCTAATTTAGATTATGAAATGGGTTCATGTATGCACTTGCACTTATAATCTATACCACTCGTTTTGTATTCAAAATATGTATTGTTGTCGGAAATATAATTTATATCTTCGTATAAGGTCATAATGAATATTACATGTTCATATAGTCTAATAATGTTATACGATAATTATATAGTGAATAATAGTGAAATATAGGTTTTAGACGTAAAGTATAACACTTAGTAATTTTTGAAATACGGTTAAAAATGGCTTCGGAAAAATAGTTGTAAATCAGTGAATATTGAGAGTTAGGAAATAAAATTGGTATTTTTGGAAAGCTTAGCACCAAGCCTAAATATGTTCAGGAGTGAAGTTTTGCTCAAAGTGTCTAGATCTTATGATAAATGGTCGAAAAGTATGGTGTTTTTAGGCTAAAACTGCCATTTCTGGGCAGTTTTTATGAATGTTTGGATAGCTGTAGATTACTCATTTTAAGTCCAAATGACAAACGGCTTTTTGATTTGAAAACAAGGCCAGGTGCTCTAACTTTTGTTCCTTGGAGTCCAAAACTCCAGAACTGAGTCAATTGATGGGAAAATAGCTCTCAACATGGCTGTTTCTGGGTATACTTGAAAAATTTCTGAGTAAAGTGCTGGTGGTCTTTTAGTGAAAACAATAACTTTCGAAAAATCATAACTAATTCATTATAAGGCCGATTTTCATGTTCTTTATATCCCCGAAAAGGTAAAAAGGTATACTAACATATTTTTAATAGTTTAGTAAGTTTTGAAAAGGTCTAAGGCTCGTTTTTGGCCAAGTAAATTTGTACATCAGCAAACAATTTCCAGAAAATGTATAAGTCTAGTAGCATTTTGTTTTTGGCATATCTCCTTCGTTATAAGTCCGTTTTTAGTGATTCAAAAGGCCATAGTTTCGTCTAGGAATGTATTTTCTATATCTTGGTTCCAAAATTTACCAAAACTCACTGAGTTTACCCAATTTTGAAAATAGGGACAGTAGGTTTACATATGGTTCCAAAAATGATTTTACCTAATTTGTACATGTCCAAATCCACTACTAACAACATCAACTCATCCCTTAATCTACCATACACCTCTTTAGGGTGTCATGGGTTCCCTAACATCACCATTTCTCTAAGGGTTCATAAGAAATCCATTTTACACATAAAAATGATAGAAACTTAGGTTTTGTGGTATAGACTTTAATATGCAAGTTCAAAAGTGACAAAAGTACATAAACCTTGCAAGGAAATTTTGGTAGAACTTGTAAAAATAAGTGGTGAACTTACTTGGAAGCTTATAAATTTTTAGGAAGAAAAACCTATTAATCCATAGGTTTATATTTCAAAACCTTGTAATGGATGGTTACTAATTCTTGTAAATATTGTTGTTCTTGAAAAAAAAATCTTGGTCTCCCTTGGTCTTGTATATGGAACGAGCAAGAGGAAGCAAGGAGGAAGAGAGAGCAAAATTTTTCTTGATTAATTTTTAGTAGCATGCAAAATGTGAGTTGTAAATTGAGTTAGTGGATTTGATAAGTGTTTCAAAGGCACCAAGTGTCCTTGGAGACACCTTGGCCGGCCACCTCATAGAGGTGGTATATTGGTCATGGTTTTTGTACCACTTTGTTTTACGGGGTACCGTTTAGTGCATAGTTTTGGTATTTTAGCATTACCGGGTACCGGGTTAATTAAAAATAAAATATAACGGAACAAGACGGAATATAACAAAGTTGTAAAAATTATAAAAATATAATTTTTGTAAACATTAGGTATTTTGATAGTTATCACTTTGTTGGTGCAATTTATTATATATATAAGTTCAAGTAAAGGTTTAATATTTGGTAGCTCACCAAAATATATAATATATAGTTTTATAACCTTAGTGGAATTTTGACTAATATAAAAATATATTAGAGCCCTAGTGGAATTTGTTTGGTGTGTTGGTTAAAAACTATAATCATATCTTATTATTTATATAAAGATAAATAAATAAGTGTAACTTGAAATTATATATTCTACGAGTAGGATAGAATGCAAATGATGTCGTGATGAAATGTAGACTAACCCTAGTCTATGAAATGTATGATAGATGATAATGTGACTTAACCTACCCGGTTTCGTCAAATGAATATCCGTAAACCCTGTTTACGTGTAATGTTGAATTGAAATTCAATGAATAGGAAAATGTTGGGACTAAGAAAATTGACCTGAAATTGAGAATTGTGACACCTTTATAGGCAAATTTGCATATATATCCCTCCCAAAGTGAATAGTTGCATATATATCCTTTGTACAAGTTTTTTATGCACATAATACAATGGTTTTTATGCATGTTTTGGATATATATGCAATTATGCATTTTCGGAAGGATATATATGCAAAAACCCATTCTTTATATATGTTTGTGACATGATAGTATGTGATTTATTTATATGAATGTCATGGTATATAATTTCTAACAGAAAATCATGTAATTAAACATATAACCAAGTAGTCACGTAAGCAGAAGCATAGGATCATGTATAACATATAATAGATTAACTAAAACATAAATAAGAACATACCTTTGGATTCTAGCTAAACAAGAATCACTTCAACAAACCTTGAATGAGTGTAAAGATAGATAAATGATTAACCCCTTACTGTGTTGTTAATCGATCCCTTGATAATTACTATAGTGAGTAATTACCTCGTTCTTGTACACACGAATTAAACCGAATTAAAGAGACTACTAGATCAAGTAAACACAATAATTTGGTCTACTTTAGATCGTGGGGTTAGAATGTTATATTATGGATTGTTGTTGTTGCACGTGGTGTTGGAATATATTATTAAACGAAGTGCTGCTACGTCTTTTGCAATTGTTTAATAAAGGTTTGTTAGTGGTCAGTATGTGCAATCATGGGTCAATCGTGTGTTAGTAGTAATATATTATTTGTGAAAAGAAGCAGCTGTCTGTTATGTTTATACTGCTGCTGCGAGTTTTTCCTGCTGCTACAAGCTAATTTGTTTCTGCTGCTTGCCTAAAGATACTGCTGCTACGCTATTTTGATTCTGCTGCTGCGTTACTTTTTCTGCTGCTGCACTTTAATACTACTACAGCGTATATATATATATATATTTTTTAGAAAAAGTGTCGTTGTGTGGTTAGTTTCTACTGCTCTCATAACTTAGTACTGCCGCGTTTATATTGAGCTTTATGGACATGTGTTATGAGGAGTAAGGGGAAGTCGAGATGAGTTCGATGTTAGATTATTTATGCTTTGGTTCTCGGCTTATATGGAGACAATACACACACAGAAAGATTATTGATTCATACACACGGGAGGATTTTGATTTATATCCTGAAAAGGTTAAAGGCTCGTTCTTCTTGGATTAATTGATTAAGAAGAACATTGATTATCATTTATTTGATGTTGTAGTTGAGTTTCACAAGTTTGCGGTCTCCCTATACATTGGTTTCGGTATACGTTTGGAGTCACGTGGTTAGTACAAGACATAAGACACAAGTTTGGGTTATTCTACTTCTTTATCAAATTCGTTATATTTGGTTTTCTTCACATGTGATCATTACATATAGCCTACAGATTTGAAGAATCATAAAGATGATTAAAACAGGGGCAGTATCTTATTATGTGTTTTAATCATTTGATATTCATGCACCACTCGAGGGGAAGTGTTTGATTCTTACTACCGTTGATCATTATTACTACTGCTAGTAGGAGTTTCTATTGTTTTGAATTCATTTTTAGTAAGCATTTTGGTGTTCTTCATGGAGGGTAATTTGAAACATTAGAAGGCTTGGATTAGGAGTGTGATATTGGTTTGTGGTGGTCAAGATCATTATTTTCATACATTCTCTATTTGTTGATAACAAAAAGGGGAAGAAATTTTAGAGTGGCATGGCATGGCATGGATTAAAGGGAAGACAAGATTGTTTCATTCATGGTGAGATTTTAATTATCTAAAATTTTCTACTTTGTCTAGGGAAGTTCATACAAGATTCGTGGTTATTTTATCATCATCAAATAGGGGAAGATTGTTGGGTCTATTAGATTTGATGATACAAAACAAGAAAGAATGAAACATGAAGGACCTAAAGACAATGGAAGAATTCTTCAATTAATGAAGAATAAAACACAAGAGACTTTCTTGCAAAAGAAGATTTATATTTTAGTCCTTTGTAGTATTTTGCAAACCCTAAATCTCTATTATATAAAGAGATCAATGGGTTAGGGTTTTTATATTAAGTCTTCCACCATGTAGAATACAGGAAAATGTGTGTGTGTGTGTGTGTAACCTAGGCATAGGAGAAAAACGCCTAGGGTTTATATTTGTTACCTCTAAGGTCGAAGGTGTCTTTGATCCCTGTTATAGTTAGGTAACACGTTATTATTCTGATCAAATAATAATTGGAGGTGATTGTGGAAAAACCTTGTTGTCAATAACTTTGATTTGTTTTATTCCACTGCATGTTATTATCATTGTTATTGTTAACCCTAGATGATATGAGGTCTAAACAACCTCGAGCTACAACGATCCAACAATACCTGATGTGCCAATGCTTCTTGAAAACTCTAGCATGATCAATGGACTTGGCTATACAAATTGAGCACGAGGGTCTGCGACGCTCAAGAAAGTTCTCCACAGTAAGAGCCAACACGTAATCAAGCTTGTTATGGATTTTATCCAACAACCAATACATGTTCATTTTCCTCATAAAGGCTTCACCTTCAAAGATTCTACGTGGGTCCTTCTACTCAAGAGTGAGAAGCATTCTTGCAGCATTTTCCTCATAATTAGGTTTTCTAACTTTTTAGGTTTTTTAGTTGTTGGCATCCTCGTTCTCAAGTGCTTGTTGACATTCCTCTGTGTGAGTGAGGTCTTCCAACTGAGTTGTATCTTGTCCCCACGGATGGCGCCATGTTTACATATGGTAAGTAAATCGGTTTAATGATGGGATGAGAATGGTTTTGTTATTTGGCTTCCCATGTTGAATGGTAAGGACCTGATGAGATTGATGTATATCAAGAAGCTCGGGTAACACTTAAATAAGAACCATACTTCACTGCCGTGAGGCAGTATTTGCCCAAGTGTGTGAGAACTTATGTGATGTTGAATTTTGCTCTCTTTTTATAGAGAGGCTTTGTAAGGTTTAGAGATAAACCCTTTGGGAGTGATCAACGGCCGCTAGGGTGCCAAGTGTCGATCATCCAGGAGCAGACAAGGAGGACAGATGTCATGCGTCCTTGGGCTCGTACAAGAGAGTGCTTTGCTCACATGTGTTTTCCCCACTATGCTATGTCAGACTCGTACGTCTTAACCATTAGCGACACTTGTAACAATTGTCCCCTTGTGCACGTGTTTATGCTACCTGAAGGGAGTTGCCAAGCCTCGTTCGGCCTGGGCTTATGCTGTTCTAGTTAGTGTTGACTTTGTGAACCATTTTGGGCTTGATCCGAGTGTGTAATTTAATGGGATTTGGGCCATTAATAATGATACGCTGTCAAGTCCCCCTAGTCTAGTATTATGTCATGTACAAGTGAAATGATGCTAGACTTTTGATGTAACTGAGTCCCCCAGTCATGCATTAGTCAAATTGGGTCCGTATGTCTAGGCTATGTTTTCCAGGCTGACTCATGAGTTACCTTGTGATGATGGTCTAGACTTTAGCATGTGTACCCCAAGTGACTTGTGAGGTGTTTAGGGTAAGGCTTGCATTTAATTTTTGCATGGGGAATGTAAAAGATATCCCTTTTGAAATTATTTCAATTCTCTTTTTCCGATATTTTGGCGGGTCAGACCTGTTGATTCGATTGTGCCTGTCGTCTTATGATGTCGTATGTAGTACGTGCGTGGATTGGGCCTGCTGGCCTAATAGGCTGTTTCCAGTTGTTTTTCCACTTAGCGGTTATTTTTCTCTCCTATAAATAGGGCGTGAGGGATAAGAAGTTACAACTTTTAACTTCCTATTTCCAAGAAACTGCTCACGTTCTCTGGAACACGAGCAATCTCTGCTTTTTTGAAGTTACATTCTTATTCAAAGTTTTTACTAGAAGAAAATGGCGAGGTGACGTTAGTTCGTTTTCTTACTCCTGCCTTCTTCTTAAAAAAGAGTCATTTAGTGTGTCGTTCCTCCTTCTTTCGTCATGACTGTGAGATGCAACGAAAGTGTTGTTGCCGATAATCGTTCTGTGGGTAAAGATCCTAGAGTTTAATAATATTTTGAAAAACCACAAGTGGATTGAGGCCTATTCACCCCGTTTTCCTTCGGGGTATAAGAGAGCTGGCCAACCTCACTCCCATAACGTGACTACCTTTTACTTGGAGTATGCCACTCATGCTAATGTTATGTTCCCCTTGTACTCATTTGTTTCTTGAAGTATTTCGTTGCTTTAATATTATCTTTTCTCAAATTCATCCCTTCGGGATTCAACGGTTGCATGCCTTTATAATGGCTTGATGGGTTGAATTTGTCTCCTTGTATGAATGTTTTTTGTCGTATTTTTCAAATCAAAAGGTGCGGGTCTTGGTATATCTTTGAGAGTAGAGCGACTGAGGAGCCTTGCCTGACCGTTGTGAATACAGCAAGGGGGTTGTTTGGTTGGCATGAGAACCGGGTATGGATCACCCTTGATGCGCAGGTCCTATCTCCTCTCTTTTCTGAGGTGGAGTAATAGTGTGAATCCAGACTTGATCGTTACCATTGGTATTTCCTTTGATGATAAGATTCTGGAGGATCACCTGAGTATATTGCTTGTTTATTCAAGGCCCATGTTGGAAAATGCCTTGTTTATGGCAGGCCTGAGTAGGAATTGGGATGGTGGGGTTGGGAGACGCCCTGTGTTGTACCAGGGTGATCAGGGTAAGTTGTTGTGTTCACCTGTTTTCTTTTGGGATCTCTTTGGTTTCTACCTAATCGTGATCCAATGTTTAGCCCTTAATAATAACCAAATCAAAATAACTTTAGAGCTCCTTTTGACTCACGGTTAGATTGCAGGCACGGACAAATTTAGGGGGTATTTTACAAATTTACCAACATGGTAAAATATGGAATTCTATTGAAATCATATCTCTAAAGACCAGAGCAAAACCCTTTCTCCATTGCAAAACATATGTTGCAAAAATTAGAGGTGTTGTTAAATTATGCATAGTTAGCTTCTCTACTAGATGTGGATGATGTCAATCCTAACATTGGATTTGTGATAACACACAGAGTTCTTCACAACCTCAATAATAGCTTGACAGATAAGAAGAAAAATGCAAAACAAGTGAACCAAATTTCATGTATATCTATTTCTGAAGCTCTACTAAAATCATCGTTACATAGACATATACTAGTGTTTGAGCATGTAACACAATACACTCGTTATTAACCATTCATTTGGTCAATATTTCAACTTGCGTCAACATGTCGATTTTATCACCTCTATAGTTTCAAAGCTTTTATACCAATGGGATGGCAATGAGGCGGGGAATGTCGGGGATTGTACTTACCATCCCCATCCCCGTTTTACACTCTCCATCTCCATCCCCATCCCCGTTGAGGAATTGCTTTATATCCCCATCCTCATCCCCAATGGGGATCGGGGATCCCCGCGGGGATTCGTGGATTCTCCACCTTTATGAAATAACATAAAAATTTCACCAACTCGTCAAAAATATAAAGAATTTTGACTCATAAAGTACCTCACTAAACGTACATCGCACATAGTTATATTAATTAGAATTTCAATTCAACTTTAAAGCATCGTAAACATTGTAACATCAAAGATGATATAAAAACAATATGAATCATATCTATGTATTCGGACAAAATAGTTAAGTAATATGTAATTGTTAGTTCTACTTCTAAATCTATGTGTTTGATCCTATAAATACCACATATGCATATAAATATACATGTCAATACTTATAAACATATGTACATGTACATATACAAGTTAATCGAGTATGGATAAAACATATAAATTTTAAATAATTATACTAGAAAGATCGGGGTCGGGGCTTGATTCGGGGATTTATGTTATCCCCATCCCCGCCCCATCCCGGGTTTAATATTTCAGCGGATTCCTCATCCCCAGTCAAATCGGGGATGGGGATCGGATCTCCATCGGGTACGGATTTTTTTTGCCATCCCTAAATTACAATCATTGGTGTAAACCTGTCTGGAGGATAAGGTGAAATTTCTACTTCCTCATCATTAACCACTTGGGTTTTATGCTAAAAGAACAATGTCTAACTTAAAGCAACATATTAGGCTTCAAAGATCAGTGAACTAATTACGCAAGGAAAATCCACAGAATCACCAAACACAAAAATAGACTAACAACTATCAAATCAAGAATTCTTCTTTAATTAAACAAACAATTCAGCAGATTTACGTTCATAAGTAGTTAAAGAAAAAAGTGGCTAAAATGGATGCGAAGTTCTAAAAAATAACAAAACAAGCTTATTTTATTACTGCTACTCCCAGTAGCTTCTCCTCTCCAAAAAACTCACTCAAACTTCTTCTTTGGCCTTAGCTGTGACCACAAAAATAAAGTGAGCTAGTCAGTGAAAGTAACAATAATAGAGAAGATCCTAATAAAATAAGTTTATATTCTAATCAAACACAGATTAGACAATCAAAATGAAGTTAAAAGAATGTTACTTGGTTGCTGTGGCCACACTTCTTCTTCCTGCAGTTAACAGCCCTAGGGTGAAGACGAGCATAACACCTAACAAAGCAGTTGAATACAAGTAAGGAAATGATAAACTTAGACAATACACAAAATAAACATAAGTTTAAAAAGCACATATTATAGAAATCCATTCAAGCTTAAAAATCATATCATTAATTGTTGCAAGAATAAGATAACAGCAGTGACCTAAACATGGCTTAAATAACTTTCTTGACTTTAATCGTATAATGCTCTAATAATCTTTTGGTATTCAAAATAAAAGAAGACCACGGCCAGTGAAAGCAGACATTAATCGATCTACTACTACATGATTATGCTATAAACCATATTCACAATTATTTTAAGATAAGAAGCATAACAGAAATCCAAATATGAATAGTGTAAGAGAAATACAAAACAAGAGAAACATTGCTTATATGGCAACAGAGAGAATGACTCACTTGCGGCAAACGGACTTGTTTTGGTTGTACTTCCTAGACAAAGCCAACATATAAGGTGAAAATACTGCATTTAGCGGTTTTCCTCCCCTCAGCCTCAAGACCAAATGAAGAGTCGACTCTGAACAAATAACGCAGAATCAGAAACTAAACAACACAACACAACACAATAAGGACTACGATCAGACTCCAACCGAATATACCGTTAAATCTACTTTTTAAAGTTATAATAAAACTAATTAACATGTGTTTGATTTAGTTTATTATAGACAACGGCAATTAGCTCAAACTCTTAAATCAACTTAAACTTATGGTAAAAAGTCACAAATTCACATCAAAACGACTGCAATGATCCCTATATCAGTCAAAAATTGTACTAAAATACATCATACAGGGATTTTACCACGAATCCATTGATTCTATATGATTTATTATATTTATTATATTACTACCCCTTATACCACATTATTCGTAAATGGAGTCGGGGGAGAACAGAATTTGGTTTTTTATGTTACAAATGGGCATGCTGAATCATATATCTATCCGTATAGTGGGATATATAGATTGACCATCACACCCGAATATAACAATCTTTATACAACAAATTGATGTTCCTTTGTAAATTGATATGCTAATGACAGAGTGTTGAATAATAAACTAATTAAGAATCATTCTATTGTAATTTACAAGTTCACTGTCTTATATATAAATTTCTTCTCGATAAACAATTTTGCTCTAACCGATATACTGAACCTGACATTTTGAACACCCGGTATCTTCGACTAGAACTTTGTTAACTAAAAATTTTCATCCGATATACAGTCACCTCTATGTAACATGACAAAGAAAAGTGTCCAACAAACACAATCTAAAACTGTAATTCATACCTAACACTTTTCTTCAGATAATCTGATAGAGACCGATTTGAGATAAGATTAGAGAAACTAAACTTTAAACATTTTTTCTTCTCCATTTCATCTAATTGCATTACAAAAGGAAAAATGAAGTATGGGATCATGTAAACATGGTCTAAACTACATACTAATATTAAAAGGAACGTGGGAGATTTATGCTAGTACACTACATACATGCATAATTGCACGGAAATGTATCTAACTTGTCATATTTTATAGTTATGTGTAGCCAATTATTTTTTTCTAGATCTATGCAGCATACTTTTATATTTCATCTCGTCAAATAATACACACAACCAATCACACATACATCAAAAAGAGCAAATTCAAACTTATGCTACATGGATCTATAAAAAGTGACAAGTTAGATACATTTTCATGCAATTAGCCCAAAACTAACTATTGACAAACTTATGCTACATGGATCTAGAAAAAAAAAATTAGCTTCATAAAATTATACAAAGTGACAAGCTAGATACATTTTCATGCAATTAGCCCCAAACTAGCTAAACCACTTTTTGTTCGACTCCATGCATGTCAACTTGTATCATAATCCAACAACCACATGCATTCACCAACAACAAACTTGTTAACACTTCTAAGTAAAAATTTCACCCGACAAACAAAAGTGTGCGACAATATGTTATAATAAAATAGAATATAACAAAGCAAACCTTTCTGGATGTTGTAATCAGCAAGAGTACGACCATCTTCAAGCTGCTTTCCTGCAAAGATCAACCTCTGCTGATCTGGTGGAATACCTATTTTGTTTTTTTTAAATACTATTATTATCAGATATATAAACGAAACTTTATATATTAATAATAAAAAAAAAGTATATAAATATGTTTACCTTCTTTGTCCTGAATCTTTGCCTTAACATTGTCGATGGTATCACTAGATTCAACCTCGAGGGTTATTGTTTTCCCTGTCAATGTTTTCACGAAGATCTGCATTTTTGCTTCTTTCTATCTAAGTCTCTTTCAACAGCGGTTATGATTATTTTTTGTGGAAAATGGTTTTGTAGTATTCTTATACCGTATTTTCCTAGGGTTGTTACGCTCAATAAATTTTTGGGCTTTTTCACTTTTTTCCTTTTTGCGGGTTTAGGTATTGTTGTTGTTAATTATGCCCAATTTTTTTTTTTTTTTTTTAATTTACTTTTGTTAAATAAGTGGTCCCAAAAGGAAAGAAATCTTTAAAGTTTTCGGCAAGTTTTTTGGCTGGAAATGGCATTAGAGAATACTTGGGTAGCCTTGTTGCATATGTGGCCTAAAATACATGTTTAATCTCTATCTCTACTACTTTATAAAATAAATTTGTTTATTCTTGAAAACTTAAAATCTTTAAAAGTGCGTAAAGTTGATTTTCAAAATATCCCTCTAAAATAACTAACTTACATAAGTCTTAAACGTAAACTTTATTAATGAAAACTTTAGAGACCTTTTTAATATCCCTTATTAATAATAGTAACTTTGACAATGAATTTAAACTTACAAACACACAGCTAACAACTTTTTGAGCTACAAATAATTGAATTTTACAAACATAATATAACAGCAAACTTAAGTCTTGCACCATAATATATATTAGGGATAATTTAAAAAATGACCAAGTTGCCCAATCGATAGGGGTTTTTGACCTTAGATTAGGAAATTCCCGAAGTGGCCAGTTGCCCAACGCCTCACTTAACCAGGGGACGCCAAGTGTCGAAATTTTGGCAACGCCTTCTTTTTTTGGGCAACTTGGGACACTTGGCGTCCCATGAGCGGCAACACGTTTTTGGGCAGCCGGGCGTATGACTAGTTTAAGAACTTTCAAATCTAATGTCAAAAATTCTCATCGATTGGGCAACTTGGTCATTTTTGGAATTATCCCTTTATATTAACATATGACTAAATATCAGTTGCATTTTATATAAGGGGGAAAAAATATTTTTTAACATCTGAAAAAATCCTTTTTGGTACACTCCTTTTATATCCTACAACAAGCTTCTACATAAACAACATAGTCAAGTAGTCACCTATTGTCGGGTGTTTGGAATCCTCATAAAAACTGTTTATTTCATGTTCATACATCATATAAACAACTTCTCAATCATTATTAAAAATGCTTCTTCCAAACTGGTTGCAATACGAAACAACCTTTTACTATTGAATTAGGAATTCTTGTAACATAGTGATGCATAGAGCATTGAAAAAAAGGGAAATTTTGGATACCTTTTACTTCATATTCAATATTTGTTTTGTACGAGGACTAGATCCAAATAAACTTCCGACCCAACACACACAACGCAGTAATTTTATCTAAAAAAATTACACTAAAGATTTAAGAATATGATGTTTTATTATTACCTCTAGCTTTCTTGATTCAACTTCTACTTTAGCATTTGCCTCTTCTCTCTGGTACCTACATATAACCAAACCAAACTGATACATTAGGCACTGTTGGATATTTTAATAATGTTGTATAGTTTTATAACTTTACAATAGTAATATAAGTATGGTGGGGTATAAATTATAGTTTAATGAGATATAATATATTTCAAAATTGATTTGTGCTTGACTAAAGAATAGGACTATGTCGAGTCCTTGATGACTTTTTCTTCCTGAGAAAACTCAAGCACGTCTACACTACTTAAGTGAGTTGAAGCATGCAACCGATAGTGGGTCCACTAATTTTCTCAACAGCTTACTTAGTGGGTGTTGAACATTCAATATAAATAGGAGGTATGACTCCTCGTTTTACATATCCTGAACTAATCAAACAGTGGCTTGAAATCACAAACTACCAGTTCATACTCTTCCCACCATACTTATATTGTTTTCTGCCAGGGAAGGAGCCAGGAATTTTTGTTAAGGGGGGCCCAACTTTTTTTTTTTTTTTTTTTTTTTTTTTTTTTTTTTNGCAAAATCGACTAGAACAACTCAATTGGTAAAAGGTTTTATCGAGCTGGGTTTGGGCTACCCACAAATAGTTTGGAAAAGGGTTTAAGATTATGTCGATTTAGATGCTATAGTTACAAATATAATAGAGATAACAAAAATGTCATAGTGACTAAGCGGCATTTTATAACCAAACATGTTTGACTAACTAAAAAATTGTCAAATTTATGTAGAAAAACAAAAATTTTATAGTTTAAGAAAAGCTCATTTTTATACTTAACTGAAAAACAAAATACTAACAAATGCTTCAACATGGTCCTACCCTCCTACTTGGCACGTAGAAAGGAAAGTATTATCAAGAGATTTTTACTTTTGACCTTAATTTATACTCAAGTCTCAACTGATATACATAGCTGTGTACTACCCTTCCCAATTACCAATACATGGTTTTCCACTTTTCACATTTCTCTCACTTGCATATCACCGGCCTTCATCTTCTCCGTCATCTTATGGCCGGAATTTGTAACTTTTTTTTCTTCTGCAAATCACCCCCACCTTCATCTTCTCTCATATATATCTAAGGTAGTTGATCCGGTTAAGGGGGCCGAGCACCCTCCAGCCCCCTACTGGCTCCGTCACTGTTTTCTGCTATCACCGAACTGTTTTGTGTTGACTCGGTTGCTGCCGAATAAACACGTGTCAGCTGCATCAAATCCTGGGGCTTGTACGATTGTAGACTCGCAGCAAATATACGAGTTCGTATTAAGCTTAAAGGACAGGAGTCATTCCGTTCAGTTTCTGTTCTTTTTGTTATTTGTTGCAGGTTTATTGTTGCTGTTTGAAGTGGTTTTCGGTTGCTGTTCGAGTTATAGTTCGTGATTATTTGGGTTGTTAGTTCGTCATTGTTAGGGTACCATTGTTGTTGTTGCATGTACCCACCATATAACAACAATCTTTAAGCTTAATACCGACATGGATAACGGTGCTTCTGCTTCCATCACAAACCTCCGAATGATGAACCAAGAAGTGGTCAAACTTGATAGGTTTGATGGGTGTACCTGATGCGTTATATTCATCCTGTTTTACATTTATAAACTTCGAATTATAAGGATTAACACATACTAACGGGCAGTATACCCGGTCATGTGTAGTATGCCTTTAGATAAATCCGAGTGTCGTCCCAAGAGCTGGTGTTCTGGCAAACTAAGGTAAGTACTAAAAAGTGGTATTAGTGAATAGAGTAAATAGTAACCAACACATAAAAAAACAAAAGAGAAAATAAAGATACTAAGGTGGAGCCTTATTCATATATTAGTGTTCTATGTAGTGGGTGCAAGTCGACAAGAGTCAGTTGGTCATATCATCAGCCCTATCTTGCATCTTATCCTATTCTCGACTATTGTAAAGCCAAGAGTTCATCGGTCAAGATACAAGAGTCATTAAGTGCCATGTTTAATAGACTTGTTCTAGTGGAACCCGGCATGGTCAGATCTAAGATTCCCTCTAGTTTCTTAAATACATCCGGTTGGTAGGTGGTCCTAGGGTTAATTCGCACATAAGGAAAGGTAGTGCTATGGCCAATTCTTACCAATCCCCACAACCTACTAGTCTAGGGTCCTAGGGTTAATTCACCTAGACTGAATAGATTCAACCAAGCTAACATATTACCGAAATGAAAGAATAACGAACAAGCTAAGATAACGTCTACAAAGATAAATATGAATAAATAACTAAAACCAAATCTTAATAAAGAGAATTCATAGAATGCGAAACAAAATAGAATTCGAACATGTGTTAGACGAGGTGGTTCCTAGTCTAATTGCACACCATCTCTCTAGCCTTCGTGGTCTTCATTCTTCTTCTGGGTCGTTCTCCCCAAACCCTAGTGCAGGTTTGGGGGAGAAGAACTTGACAAATTGTGGACGAAATTCCCTTGGTATTTATAGGGCTCGTCTTTGCTACGGCGTAGTTGTATGGTAAGACTACGCCGTAATCTTTATAATAATCAATACGCCGTAACTCCATCACTTGTTACGGGCGTAGCCTTCATAAAATCCTACTTACGCCATAGTATTATTACTAACTACGGGCATAGCCTTCATAAATTCTTTCTTACGCCGTAGTCCTATTACTAACTACGGGCATAAGGCTCATATCTTCAACATTACGCCGTAGTCAAATGACTAACTACGGCGTATTCTTTGGTAATCTCTGTTACGCCGTAGCTTTGTGGCTTGCTATGGCGTAGTCTTCATTTAATGGGGTAAATCTTCTAACGGTGTAGTATCATCACTTAACTAGACCGCCGTGTTTATGTCTTCAACGTAACTTTAAGCTTAATTCCCACTCTTTAGCCAATAAATCGTCAATAACATACTTTTGCTCATCTTTACCCTGAAACCAAAATAGGAAGAATTAAGAGCAGATATTCTTATTATAAATAGAAAAGATGGGCAATTTCATAGGGAAATTAACGCTTAAATCATGGGTAAATTTGATGTTATCAAATATCCCCTCACTTAAACTCTACGTGTCCTCAAGTAGACCGTATTAATAATTAAAAGAGGATTCTCCTCATCACTTAGAAGACATAAATTTGAATTAATAAAACTGCTAGAATAAAGTTAAGCCAAACACCTCACGAAAAGAAGGGAAGAAATTCACTCATACGCTCCCTATTCTAAGTGTTAAATTTCGGGGTGCTCTCATAAACNAATTAACGCTTAAATCATGGGTAAATTTGATGTTATCAAATATCCCCTCACTTAAACTCTACGTGTCCTCAAGTAGACCGTATTAATAATTAAAAGAGGATTCTCCTCATCACTTAGAAGACATAAATTTGAATTAATAAAACTGCTAGAATAAAGTTAAGCCAAACACCTCACGAAAAGAAGGGAAGAAATTCACTCATACGCTCCCTATTCTAAGTGTTAAATTTCGGGGTGCTCTCATAAACGCTCAGTCATAGCAGGTATTCTATCATAAGCTTGGCATTTACACAAAACTCCACCACTAGAGCAAAGGTTGAAACAGTTTTTGAAAATAACATTGTTTAGATAATCATAAGGTTAAGGGTGTAAAGTTGTTACTAATATACTACGGCAAGGGCGACAAAGGCAATGATACATGACCGGAACGCCAGGCAAGACACCACTGACTGCTCGAATCCCTCACCTAAGAATACTTCACAACTAAAAAGGGTAGGTTATGATGTTGAATATAGTAAGGGTAAAAGGGTAAAAGTAATCTTATCTTTCAACCGAGTAGTCACCGATTGCCCTTTTGTCAGAAAATGCCAATCTTTCGAAGTGTTGTCTCTTGTTAGTGACAAGTGATACAATTTTTCTTCCAACAATTCTTCCGGTAAAGAGAGCCATGCATTCCATGATAAGCTATCTTATTGGTGCTTATGATTTGCACGCTTTATTTTTCTACTCTCTACATACTGAAATTCACTTTTTTTTTCTTTTTATACAATGATAGACTAATAACATTATCCCCCCACTTGAGATAAACTTAGGTGGAGAACATTTGGGGGTCTTCGAGCATACTTGTCTTTCTTGATTCTTGAACTTAGGCATTACATGACATTCAGGCAACGGAGATTTCTCAACCAAAAACAAAAGATTACAAAATTGTGAAGGTGTAATGGGATAGTATGGTAAGGAATGAAGGAAATGTAATAAGGTGTATCTGAGGGTATATTGCACTAAAAGTGAGTGCAAACAAGGGTAATAGATCGAAAAGTCGATGTGACTAATCGAAGGGTTTAAGTGTATATGGTTATGGTGGAAAATCTTAACAACATTGTTTTCTCAAAAAGTTAATTCCGAACGTATAAAAACACATTACTCGTTTATGGTCTTGAAATTATGTAAAAGCCAAGTTCTAAAGTCTACACTACTACCGGCACACTCAATATTTGGTGGATTTGGGGTAAAATGGGTGAAACTGAATAGACTAAACCTCACCATGTTGTCAAGGGTTATTGTGTGCTCGGGGTTAATTTTATTCTAGCTTTGTAAAATTTTATGTCAAAATTTTCAAAATAGCATAATTTGCACTTTGCGTTTTGTAAAGCTAGAAAAATGAGGAGAAGTATTAATTTAAGTGATAATTTCGTATTCTATTTCCTATCCCCCCACTTAGTTTGTGCAAAGTCCCTTTTGAACAAAATAAAAATAGAAAAATAGAATAGAAATGAAAAAGAAAAACTCCCCTCACACGCTCGCGCTCTTGGAAGTTCTCTAAATAAGTTCGCACAATTTTTGCACTAGCTACGGCGTAGGTCTGTGGACCCTGCTACGCCGTAGCTCCAAAATCTGGACATAATGTCCATTAGTTTCTCCAAGGTTGCTACGGCGTAGGTCAAAGACCCGCTACGCCGTAGCAACAGTCTGCAATCCTAATCCAGAGCTAAAAACCTGCATGTTGTCATATCTAATACCCAAAATGTAAATATTAGTAGCAAGTCATGTTCTAGGAAAGTTATTACAGACCCAAAAATGTTAAATAGTTTCAAAGATAACGATGGATAAGTTTGTAGGGGCTGAGAGTGATCATTCTTGATCTTGATCTCCCTCCATAGGTGTATCAAATTGAGTGGTGGGGCCATGATCATCTTGAGGGGCTGAAGACGAAGTGCTAGGATGCATGAAGCTAACACCGTGCTGGACTCCCATATCAGGCATGTTGGACCGATCCACATAATCCGGCCCATTCCAACGAGGGTGGCTCAAATGCATATGTGTGAGCATCTGACTGGTACGATCGGCGTTCCATTGATAGTATTTGGCTTGTTGTACCTGCAAGTTTCTAAAGTCAGTACAAAAACTATCAAACTGTTCACTCATTCCTGCGATTACTGCCATCATCTCGTCCATGTCTTTGCCAAAGTTGGTCATGCTTGACTCCATATTCACCATGCGTCCGTTCAAGGCGTTTATTCTTTCCATCATTTTCATCGTGGGTCGTACGCACTCCTCGGCCGTTGTTTGGCTTCCACTAACCCTGGAACTACCTTCACCACTTGCTTTTTTCATAACTGGCCTCAACACGGGTTCATTCAAAGGGTTGTAGGTGATGATCCCAAACTCGTCCAACTTGGCAATCCCGATTAAAGATGTCTCAACTGCCTGATTTACCTTGGCCAAAGCTGCTGGTGACATCATCCCAAAACTCCTAGCTAATATTGCAATGAAGTGGGCCCCTGAATCAAACTCCCTTGTTTACCTCCCTTAGCTCTCCCGGTCATAAACTTAGCCAAATACCACGGAATATCAACAAAATTCCCTCCTTCCATACTTTGCATTAAGAACAAATCTTCAACAGTCACTTTTTCTCGTGCCGAATGCCTGGCACGAACTGATATAGCCAAGAGTCGGTGCACGAGACGATGGAGGGGGTCCATGATGGTTTTGTAGGAAGGTGGACTCCTGGACTTATAATCTGCTAACCCTGAAATTTGCTGATAGTAGGTTGTAGGATTATAGTCATGTGGTCTCTATCTTAAACAAAGTTTATGGTACTCTTGAAAAGCGGGAGAATCTAATGTCCTTCTAGAATAAAGTCCCATAGCAGAGATGAATTGCCTCATAGTCATCTCTTTCCTAACACCACCAAGTTGGAAAAACAAACAATTCTCCGTCATACTTGTCACTTCTTCTTCAAAATCAACTGAGGCCAAGAATTCCCAAACATATTCTTGGACGACTGGTTCATTAACAGTAAATATGTTCATCCAAGCTTTGCAGGTAAAACTTCCACTTGGGCATTTGAACACGATGTCACACGATTTTTCCAACTCGGCTGTGACATCTCCCTCGCTAATGGTATTGAGAGCGTCTTTATCAAGAGCTTCCGGGACCTCAATTGTTTTACTCCTTAGTTCACGGAGTTCATCTCTGCAAATCTTTCTGTCAGCCGGATCATAGTCCAAGAACTTGAGCCATTGAGTAGGCCCGTTGTTATTGTTTCCTGAAAATAAGAAAGTTAGAAAGACAAGAGTAATGAGGTTTAGGTTATATATGGCGTAGCGTTGTTAATAGCTACGTCGTAGCTGATTTTTATGATAACTACGGCGTAGCGCTATCACTAGCTACGACGTAGTTGTCTTCAGGTGTCCTGTAAAAACTGAAACTACGGCGTAGCGCTATTACTAGCTACTCCGTAGTTATGAATATAGTTGTTCTGTTTAAAACTCTGAGCTTCGGCGTAGTTCAATAACTAGCTATGCTGTAGTCAACTGATTAAGTTTTGGGTAAAATTAAGTGCTACGACATAGCGCCATGACTAGCTACGCCGTAGCGACTACTCTGCTGTCGCTATCTAAAATTGTTACGGGTCAATGATCAAATTGCTACGCAGTAACCATAAAAATTCATCCAAAAGTTTCAATTTTAAGTTTCCCACTCGAAAATTTGGCGGGGTAAGTTCAATTACATCGACTAGCAGCAATTTAAACCTAACCCTAATTATGTTAATTAATTTGAATCGTGCAAACTTAAACCATACTCACTCATATGTTTAAAACATCAATCAATAGGTTATAACCTAGCCCTAATCACGTTTATATCCCACTCATCTAATGCTAGCAAGAATAAACCCAAAAAATTGTAGATAAATTATAAGAAAGATCAAGAAAGGAGAATGGGGTGTTTACCTGCCATTGATGATGCAAAGGAGAGTGGACGAACAAATTTTCCGAACAATTTTTGCAGAAGGTGTGTGTGTGTGCAAAGTTTATGGTGAATGCTTGTGTGTACATAAGCACGTTTTTATATCATCTGGTTGCTACGCCGTAGCTCTTAGAAGTAGCTACGCCGTAGTTGGTTTAAAATTGCAGTGTCAATTTAATATTGCTAAGATTACGGCGTAGTCTTACCATACAACTACGCCGTAGCAAAGACGAGCCCTATAAATACCAAGGGAATTTCGTCCACAATTTGTCAAGTTCCTCTCCCCCAAACCTGCACTAGGGTTTGGGGAGAACGACCCAGAAGAAGAATGAAGACCACGAAGGCTAGAGAGATGGTGTGCAATTAGACTAGGAACCACCTCGTCTAACACATGTTCGAATTCTATTTTGTTTCGCATTCTATGAATTCTCTTT
>LBNU01033091.1:62495-109404 GCA_014162995.1 Artemisia annua
AAAAAAAAAAAAAAAAAAAAAAAAAAAAACCATAATACTTGGCTATATCGTCTTTGTGTAATACATATGCATTCATTCAACATCCATGTTATCATTTTTATCTTATCATTAAACTTAATTTTAAAAAAAATAATAATAAAATGCCAACTCATATGGTAAGTTGGTAACATTCAAGCCAAATTTGGATGGTCAAGTTAATAATCAACTTTTGAGATATCAAGTATAGTTATCCAAATGTTGCAAAAAAGTTGATATAGCTCTATTAGTTGTGTTCACTTCAATTGAAACCATGTGCCATGCCACTTCAAAACCGGCCAACCATGTGCCATTTTGATCATATTACAGTTTATACTCCACATTAACGATTATGTTACGTTTTTTTAAAGGCATTATTTTACGATTAATGACCGGACGAATACTCCAAATATGTGTTATAATCAAAGGTTGTAATTTCTGAAGTCAAAAGTATTCCCTATATGACAATGAACTAGTACGAATGTACAATGATTGTAAAAAAAAGTCCCCGTCATCTTTTGTTTAACCATGGTGTCATATCGTTGAGCGACTGTATATCAATTCTGAATCAAAGAAAGAAGCTCTAGCCAACTCGACCACCTCAAATAGATAAATATTAACCAAAAGTTAGTGTATGAGTAACGGCATATAAGATATTGGTGCAGAAACATTAGCCGCAAGTTTGAGTCTAGTTCACAACCAATATTAAACGAACATAGGTAAGTATGGTTCTTCATATTGTTTTTGGCTCCGAATCGGTCTAGTTTTGGACTATTGTATAGAAGTTCTCTTTCGGATCAATAACCTCTTATAGATTAGATTTTGGTGGTTAACACTTTTATGCCAAACTGAGTTGCCATCCAAAGTTAAGTAACACAATGATTAAAAGTACCCCTAAAAATTTAGTTACCTCTCGAAAAACCTACGAAAACTAGGTAACGACTGTGCACGCAGATTAATTTTTTAGTATTTTTTATAGGTAATTTAGTGTTGGCCACTAAGGTTTCCTTAAGATGACTTGGGGAGACGATGTTTGGCTAAGGGAGGTCTCAAGTTCGAGTCCCACTCGGAACTTTTACCACTTCAGGCGATAACTGAGTAGCATGCGGGTCTCAAGATCAACATACGACCCAATTGGATGTCATTGCTATACCTAAACTACTAACAACTAACAAGTCGTTAAAAAAAAATGATTCGTCACGAGCCCGTGTTTCATGAGCAACGCATATCCTTTGCACCCTTTTAAGAATCTTTTGACGTTTTATAGCTTAATGCTGAAAGAAATCTCTCCAATCCGAAGTTAATTAAACACAATGTTGTGTATTTATCCGTGGATTACCAAAATTATTAAAATAAATAAAATTATAAGATTCTTCATCCAATTTTAGCCCGGCCATGTGATGGTGATGGTAGTGGTTTTGGTTGTTGGTTTTCATGTGTTGATGGTGATGTTGTTGATTAAGTTTGTTCTGCTTGAGGTTGTGAGTTTTGTGGTTGTTCTGTATGGTGAGTTGTTGATTGTGATGGTGGTGAAGAAATTGGTGAAGTATTTGTGGAAAGATCAGGTGTGGGTGTGGTTTGAGGTGTGAAAGGAGTGTTAGAAGTTGATGAATGAGGATAGTATTGAGGTGCAGGGTAAGAAGGTAAATGTTAAGTTGATGGTTGATGAGGTGGAATGTTTTGTGAAGTGGTTGAATGAAAAGGAAAGACAGTTTCATGAAATGTAACATGTCTACTTGTGAATAACTTGTGAGTGGTGAGAATGTGAGATCATAAAGAATGTATCCTTTTTTGGTTGTCAGGGTAGCCAATGTAAACAGAGGCTATAGCTCTAGCAGCAAACTTGTCATTGAGGTGTTGGTGGGCAAAGGTTTTGCAACCTATGACTCTGAGATATGTTAGATCAGGGGAGGTTCCATATAGACATTCAAAAGGACTTTTGTGTTGTATTGGTTTTGATGGAAGCCTATTGATGAGATAAGTGGCTGTGAGTATGCAATGTCCCCAAAAATGAGAAGGAAAATTGGCTTGAAACTTGAGTGCTCTTGCTACTTCAAGTAGCTGTTTATGTTTTCTTTCCACCCTAGCATTTTGCTGGGGTGTGTATGCACAAGAAGTTTGATGGATGATGCCATTTTGTTGAAAGAATGTGGAGAGAGATTGGTCTAAAAATTCAGAACCATTGTCACTTCTTACAACTTTGATTAATTTATTGAATTGATTTTGAACATAGGAATGAAAATTTTTGATCTGTGAAGTGGAATGAGCTTTACTAGGAAGCAAATATGTCCAAACTGCTCTTGAGAAATCATCTACAATGGTTAAGAAAATTTTGCATTTATTAATGGTGGGATGCCTGTAAGGGCCCCAAATGTCAATATGTACAAGTTCAAATGGTGCAGAAGCATGTGAAATACTAATGGGAAATGGTGATGCATGCTGTTTAGCTAAAGGACAAATATTACAATTGGAAATTTCATCATTACAAAGAGAAGAGAGTGATGTGATGTGTTTGAGTATAGAATACGATGAATGGCCTAGTCTTGAGTGCCATAAGAGAGAACTTCCACTGTGTGTTGCTGCCAGAACTGTTGCTTTTGGTGGTGAGATTGCATCAGGGTAAATGATGTAGAGTCCCTCACAAAGGTTGCCATGTGCAATCCTCTTGTTGAGACCCTGAAAATAGCAGGATAAGGAGGTAAAAATGGCTGTGATGGGCATTTATTGTGTTAATTTACTTACAGATAACAAGTTGTAAGCAAATGTGGGGATGTAAAAAACATTTGTGAGTGTGATGTCTTTGTTTATTGTGACCTTTCCACAAAGTGTGACTGCTACAGTTTGACCATTTGGTAAGGTAATGTGAATGGGTGGATTACATGTATATGTGTCATGCATTGTGGTTAAGGTAATACATATATGATCTGTGGCCCCACTATCTACTACCCAAGCAGCTTTGAACTTAATCATAATAGAAGCAATAAATTTGAACCTTCTAATAGTGTGAGAGTTAACCATACCAGTGGGTGGGTTGTTTTGACATTGCTGCATCATTAACATGACCTGGTTCAACTGATTCTGCAACTGGTCCATTCTCACAAAGACTGCATCATTGCCATTGTTGTGTTCTGGTTGGTTGACTTGAGTGGTATCTAGACTGGTGGAGTCCTGGTTGTGCACAAAGTTAACAGCTTTGGAGCCCTTGTATCTGCTACATTTCTATACACTGGTGGCTTGTATTTTCCATGTAAAGGATGACCAACAGGGTAACCTTTCTATCTGTAGCATTCTTCACTGTTGTGACCCTCTTTTCCACAGTGTGTGCAGTAAACACCAGTCTTAAAGTTGCTTCTTCTACCAGTGTTCTGTGGAGGTCTTGGTGCATTGTTTCTAGTGGTGTTTGAAGTATTATACCTGGTGTTTTGGGATGAGTTTGAGTGTGCAGAAAAGGCTATTGATCCTAAAGGTTTAGGCAAAATTCCTTCCCTTTGCTTTTCCTCTTGCCTAATCATGCTATAAGCTTTAGCAACTGCGGGTAAAGGTTGCATTAGCAGGATTTGGCCTCTTAGGTTTGAGTAGCATTCATCTAAGCCCATAAGAAACTGAATTAATCTCTTTCTCTGTTCCCTATCACCACTGTTTCTACCATTCTCACAATTGCAAGCACAACTACACAGATAAGGTGCTTCTAAAGCATCATGTTCATCCCAAAGACCCTTGAGCTTATGATGGTATACTTCTATAGTGCAATTTTGTGTGCTTCAACTGAACTATATCATTCACTAACTGATAAATCCTATAGCCATCTAATTGAGCATAATGTTTATACAATTCAGACCATCAAGCATAAGCAGAGTTCACAAAGTTTAAATTGTTACTTATCTGATCTGAAATTGTTTTGAGGATCCAAGAAATGACCATATCATTTGTTCTTTCCCAAATTGCCCTTAGTTCTGAGTCCACATATGGTTCCACATATTCACCATTGACAAACTTCAACTTATTCTTTGCATTTAAGGCTATCATCATACTTCTTTTCCAAGAGCTGCAGTTTTCAGAACCTGTGAGCTTATTTGATATCAAAATGAGTCCAGGATGGTCATTGGGATGGAGGTATAAGGGATGATTGGGTGAATTGATGTCAGTGTTGAGTATGGTGTTGTTGTCACCGGTGGATCTTGATTGTTGTTGGATGTTGTCATTTTGAATGATTTGTGGTTAGATTTGTTGAGTTGAGTGATTCTTGATTGGAATTAGTGGTTGTTTGAGTGAATTTGAGTAGAGATAGTGGTGGGATTGATTGGATTTAATGGTGGATTGATTGGAAAAGTTTGTTAGAGATGAAGGAGTTTGTTAGAAATGGTGGTGAGATGACGGAGTTAGTTGTAACAGACTGTCGGAGTTAGTTACAGGCCACCGGAGGTGGTGGCTCTGATACCATAATGAGAAAATTAAAGAGAGAGGGAAATGAAGTTGTGAAAATCAGTTATTGTGATAAAATGAATTTATATGTCTGAAATGATACAAGCTAACAGTATTTATACACTTACAATAGTTGACTTATTACTTTGACTAACTATAACTAACTTTGACTTTTACAAGCTTCCACACATTATAACACAAAACCTATTCCTTTGTTGCTTAGGCTTGAGCTTGAGCATGAGCTTTGAAGCTGCCACACTATTGATCTTTGATGATGAACCATTATCCAACAAAATTCAAAATTTTACTTTAAAAGTAATACTATAAATACTAATACTGGGTAACGATTGTGTGGAGTTGTAGACTATTTTTTGATGTTTTATAAAAAGCTTTTTTCTATGTAGTTTAGTGGTGTCTAATTTTAGATGCGCTTAAATTTGATTTGTTGATTATAAACTAGATTCGCCGTGTGATCAAACCGTGTTTCGTGAACAATACATACCCTTTTGCACCCTTTTAGAGGGCTAGGTGTCGTAATGCCGTAACACTAAAAAAGTGCCGCCACATCACTTTAACATCAAAACATTTAACGCCTAAAAATCACCCCTTATTATAACACCACTTTTTTGACACCCACATTTTTTTTTTCCATTTATTTAAACAAACTAATTTCAATTATCAAATTAAAATGCAAAATGACATTTTCTTTAACTTACAAAACTAAAATAATTATTTCTTTTTCTTTTGCAAAAACATTGAAGAAATTTCTCATCTAAAAGTTAATTAAACACAATGTTTGGTATTTACCCATTGACTACCAAAATTATCAAGGTAAAAAAGGTATAAACTGATTTTCAGTCAACACAATAGTGGTTGGGAGTACCAGCCACCCACCAAAACTCAAAATACTCGAGTAGATAAAACATACTGAGAAATATCAAGTTAATAAAACATTGCATATATAGATAATTTATATGAGTTAGAAAAACATTGCGTGCAAGACCGGAATTTTCAAATTCCGATTTAAACATAACAAGTTTAACCTTTAAGATGTTGTTTCATATATAAGGACGTTTTCAATTTAAACATCCATCTATGCGGGACAAACCTAAAGCATAAAAAGGTTAATAATAACCATACAAGTCATGGACAAACCTAAAGCATAAAAAGGTTAATAATAACCATAAAAGTCCATATTTTAATGAGTATGTTGTCTTCTTATAGCAACTTCCCATAGGCTATGACACATAAAAACGTTTAAATTTGGTATAAATCACACAAAAATGTCTAGGATGCGTGATAATACACGGACTATATCTGTAAACATGTTTCTTGTTGGATTACATTAACCATTGGTTTCATGGATTTGCACTATTGTGGTATGCATCCATACAACATCCATGTTGCCAAGTCGTATGAAACCATAGAATTAGAGGGAACTTGCGCAATGTACGTGACTGCATATGGCACTAACTAATTCTCTATCTACGTACACATATATCACTTTGCATTTAAACAAAAAGAAGTTAGCAAGATGTGAGAGGTTACAAACACCAAACCAACTTGCAAGACATAAAAATACTTCCTCACAGATAGAATGCCTAAAAACCGCCAAACCAAATGCAAAACCACACCCGATAAACCTAAGAAAACCAAAACACACCAACAAGCAACAACAACAAGAACAACAAGAAGACCCAATCCCGTCGAAACGAGGTATGTGGGAGGTGAGACGTAGACAATTACACTCCTACCCGAGGGTAAAGGGACTAGACCTTAAATGAACACATTGTTGTGGTTTCACTTCATTGTTTGTCATCAATATACTGTAATGCTAAATTCATTATGGACAGTAACATTTTTTTTTTCCTTCTAATGCTTCGATTAATAATTTCATTGTTCATTTGTTTGACTCAGAAAATTCCATTAAAGAACTTTCTACTTCGGTTTGCAGTGAAGTCACTATGCTTAGACCATATCAATCTGAAACAGGTACTTTCATGTCATTTGGTGCACTTCCTGATGTCTTTGTGGTTTATAACGAATTTCTTCATCATGTCTCTTACAGATTCCTCTAAGTTTATTAAAAGAACGCAAGACCCTACAAAATATTTCCTTACATGGTAATCGCATATCTATAGATCAGTTCCAACAGGGAAAAAACTACTAGTATATAGTAGCAACTCGAAAAAACTAACTGTTGATTTCCAAAAGAAAATGAAATATGGAAAACTTGTAAAAGTAAAATAAAGGAAATTTTATTGGCAAACCTAATAGTGAGACCGGAGATCAAGTGTCGAGAGGAAGTTGGTGAGAGTAAGAAGTGTTAGACGACGGCTTTATTTCAAGAAATGGGGATGATATGATGACTTGGAATTTGCTTATTTAAGCGTTTTATCTTATAATGACATGAAATTAAAAGTTCTAAGTTGATAAATTTCCAAACCATTAAAAAGTAAAGGATGTCAAGCTCATGGACTAATCAAATTAAAACAAATACCTTTTTCAGTATAAAGTGAAATACAATGTAGTGATAATAGTTTAACCTTTGATCAAACTATCACAGATCACTTTCGTCGACTGGTTCCAATTTGAATTCAGTACTATAATACCATGTTTAAACTTGGAAAAGAAAAACTAGATTAAGATTTAAGATGTTAATTACTTCACGAATACTGTATATTCTATAATTTGGTTCAATATAGTATTAGGGGATAATATGTGTTACATGTGGGTCATTTGATGGTAATCTAGAAACTGACCAATAACGATTTGCATTTCCTCTCGAACAAGCACGTCTTTACATATGTGCTTGTTTAAAGGTATATTAATAGAAACTGAAATTAATCACTTTGGAAATGAAACTGTTTATAGGTATATTAGTAGAAGACTGAAAATGAGGGGTGGGTCTCAAGGCAAGTAGAAGTTGGGTTTATCCCACATCGCTTGAGCAGTGAAAGTTGAGAGTGAAGAAGGTTGTATATAAAGACCAAGATGCCTTAGTTGAAAGGCACGCAGCCAAGCAATGAGCACAAAGCGAACTATTCTTTCGCCTTTTACTAAAGAATACCGTGTGCTCGTTGCATAAATTGGCATACGCTTATTTTTGGAGAGCTTCTTCCTAAAGGAAGAACTCCGACCAATCTTCAGTTCAAAAAATTCTAAGGCAAATCTGGAATATCAAGCTGAGCTTGTTGAGTTACTTGTATATATATTGTGATCTCAACCATGAAATGCATAAGGGTAAAAGCAAAGGTTCATCAATAAGACGTATTTCTATGGCGACAAGGTACGAACAAAAGGCATGTAATGTACCATTCGTACCCAACCTGTATGCCATAGGCTACCATACCAACACTACACCGAGGCATTTAAGCTTCACAGAATTATCAAAAAGATAAGAAAAGATGTATATGTGTGGTTCGTCACTGAAAACATAATGAGTAAATTACATGGTTGGTCACTGAGGTTTGTCCAAAATAACAACTTTCGTCCCTCGAAGTTTAAAGTTGCATTGGTAGTCCCTAAGTATGTAAACAAATAACACACCTGGTCCCTATAGGGACCATTCATGTTATTCTTTGGAGGCGAAAATTTCACCTATAGGGACCATGTGTGTTATTTGTTTACATACTTAGGGACTACCAATGCAACTTTAAACTTCGGGGGACGAAAGTTGTTATTTTGGACAAACCACAGGGACCAACCATATAATTTACTCAAACATAATATATAGATTATTTGTAATATGGGAATTTATTAGCTATATTTAAACTCTGCATTTAGGGAATAGCTTTGTATGTGATAGTTTCATTAGATGTATACTTAAACTCTGCATGTTTTGTGTATTTAATTCTCATCTATATTGATCACTTTATATATTTATTTTACATAAAAGAATGAGAAATTACACATTTTAACAAAAAAAACAAAAAAAAAANAGACCTAATCGGTAAAGAATTTGCATTCAAAGTTGATGTATCAAGGATTAACAAGATTTGTGTAACATGACTACATCTAAGAATGGTATCCCCTAAAATTAAAGCAAATGAGCCTTTTTAAGTGTCTGGCTAACGAGATTTTGTAACGGATTTTGTATTTTACATCATTTCTAAAATACATTTTTATATTTAATAAAAAGACTTAATGCTAGCTCCCCATCGGGGCGGGCCTAAGGCTAGTTTGTAATATGGGAATATATTAGCTACAATTAATTGTAGCTAACTCCCTACAATTTCATGCTACATTCTGTGGGTCCCTGATTTATATTTGTGGGTCCCTGAATCCTTTCCTATGTAATTTTAGTGAAGAATTGTAGCCAGTTGACTACAATAATAAATATGAAATATATATGCATTCACTCAACATCCATATCGTCATTTTTATCTTATCATTAAACCTTTTTAAAAAATATTAATAATAAAATGCCAACTCATATGAAATCATTCAAACCAAATTTGGTTGGTCAAGTTAATAATCAAACTTTTCTCATACTACGGTTGAGATATCACGTACAGTTATTAAAAAAGTTGATTAAGTTCTCTTAGTTGTGGTCAATTCAACTGAAACCAACCATGTGCCAATTCGATCATATTACAGTTTATACTCCACATTACATTAACTAGTATTCCAAGTATGTGTTATAGTCAAAGGTTGTAATTTGTAACGTCAGAAGTGTTCCCTTTACGACAAATGAACTAGTAGTGCGATGATTGTGGAAAAGCTCCCCTTCATCTTTCAAGTAACCATGGTGTAAGATCGTCGACCCACTAATTACATCAAGTCCGACTCAAACTTAAAATATCACGCATTGTCAGTAGACACAAGCCCTAACCAACTCGACCACCTCTAATAGATAAATACTAACCAAAAGTTAATGTATCAATAACCACATAAAAGATATTGGGGCAAAAACATTAGCCGAAAGCTTAAGTCTTTGTTTTGGACTATTATTCTCGTCCGGATCAATAGCCTTTTGTTGATTAAAAAATTTATGTCAAAACTGATTTTCCGTCCAAAGTTAAGTAACACAATGACTAAAACCATGTCAAAAATTTTAATTAACTCTCAAAAGTTAACGGAGACAGTGAGCTTTAAAGTGTCCAACAAAATTCAAAAATTTCACTTTAAAAGTAATACTACAAATACTAATACTAGGTAACGACTGTGTGGAGACGTAAACTATTTTTGGTGTTTTATAAAAAGCTTGTTTATAGTTAGTTTAACGTTGCCTAATTTATAGATGCGCTTAAATTTGATTTGTTAATTAAAAACTGGATTCGCCATGCGATCAAACCGTGTTTCGTGAACAACGCATACCCTTTGCACCCTTTTAAGGTAATATGTTTTGACGGTTTACAGCTTTACGCTGAAAGAAATTTCTCATCCGAAGTTAATCAAACACACTGTTTGGAAGTTACTCGTTGACTACCAAAATTATCAAAGTAAAAAAAGGTATAAACTGATTTTCCATCAACACAATGGTGGTTGGAAGTAGCAGCCGCGTACCAAAACTCAAAATATTTGAGTTAGTAATAAAACATACTAAAAAATATCACAGTTAATAAAACATTGCATATAGATGATTTATATGAGTTAGAAAAACATTGCGTGCATGACCGAAATTTAAATAAATTGCATTCCGATTAACACACGGTATGTTTATTATTTAAGATGTTGTTTCATATATAAAGACGTTTTCAATTTAGACGTCCATCTATGTGGGACAAACCATGATCAACAAAAATGTTACTAATAACCACGGATAAATACTGTATGAGATATAAATGTTGCAAAAAAGTTAATTTGGCTCTCTTTTACCTTTTAGTTGTTTTTACCTCAAAAACAAACCATGTGCCACTTGAAATCCAGCCATGTGCCATTTCGATCATATTATAGTTTATACTCCACATTAACGATTGTTTAACGATAAAGACCGACGGACGAGTACTCGAAATAAGTGTTATAGTCAAAGGCTGTAATTTGTAAAGTCAGAGGGTGGGTGTAGTGAGTAAGAAAACTTACTCATTCAGGCCCCACGGGGTGCCACATCATCTTAATAAACCTCCCTTTACAACACTCTTCACTCACAACTAACTACAACTTATTCATTTGGGCCCCACCACTTACACCTCTATTATATTTACCACTCACAAAAAGAAAAAAGAAAAAAGAAAGTACAAATGTCAGATCAAAACTCCTCACCGTGTAGACGAGTAAGGAAGACATGAGGAGCTGTGAGCAGGTTAAGGGGGTGTGGTGAGTAGCCATGAGGAGATGCCATGTTGGCATGGCGAGGGATGAGCAAGTCCACACCCACCTCTCTCAGAAGTGTTCCCTTTACAACAAATGAACTAGTAGTGTGATGATTGTGAAAAAGCTCCTCTTCATCTTTCATGTAACCATGGTGTGAGATCGTCGACTGACTAATTACATCAAGTCTGACCACCTCTAATAGATAAATAGTAACCAAAAGTTAATGCATCAATAACGACATAAAAGATATTGGGGCAAAAACATTAGCCCAAACCTTCTGTCTAGTTCGCTACCAATATTAAACCAACATAGGTAAGTATGGTATTTATATTGTTTTCATTTCTGATTCGGTCTTGTTTTGGATTATTGTTCTCGTCCGGATCAATAGCCTTTTATTGATTAAATTTTGATGATTAACAAGTTTATGTGAAAACTGATTTTCCGTCCAAAGTTAGGTAACACAATGACTAAAAACATGTCAAAAATTTTAATTAACTCTCGGAAGTTAACGGAAACACTGAGCTTTGAAGTCTCCAACAAAATTCAAAATTTTACTTTAAAAGTAATACTACAAATACTAATACTAGTTAACGACTGTGTGGAGACATAGACTATTTTTTGGTGTTTTCTTAAAAGCTTATAGGTAGTTTAGCGTTGCCTAATTTATAGATGTGCTTAAATTTGATAAACTAGATTTGCCATGCGAGCAAACCATGTTTTGTGCAACGCATACCCTTTGCACCCTAGTAATATTTTGACGGTTTACAGCTTTACGCTGAAATAAATTTCTCATCTAAAGTTTATTAAACACAATGTTTGGTATTTACCCGTTGACTACCAAATTATCAAAGTAAAAAAAGGTGTAAACTTATTTTTCATCAACGCCATGGTGGTTGGTACTCGGGACTACCAGCCACCCACCAAAACTCAAAATACTAGAGTTAATAAAGTATACTAAAGAATATCAAGTTAACAAGACATTCCATATATAAATGATTTATTTGAGTTAAAAAAACATTGCGTGCAAGACCGGAATTGAATAAATCCAAATCCAAGACACAATATTTAAGAGTTAAAATGTTGACTCGTATATAAAGATGGTTTCAGTTTATACATCCTTCTACGTGGGACAAACCTACGGTATGTTTGGCGAAAGTAACTGTTGCTGGAACTGGTGCTAGTGCTGGAGATGGTGCTGGTGCTGGAGATTAAAAAAAGAGATTATTTTTATAAGCTACATGAAGTAACCTTTGGTTTTAAGAGATTATGGAAGATTATTTTTTTAGAATCTCTTATAAGTCATGTCTGCCAAACAAGGATTATCTTTTAAGTAGCTTATTTTCTGAAAAAATAAGCACAATCTCTCAACAATCTTGTGTACCAAACATATACCTAGACCAACCAAAATCTATATCTATATCTATGCTACATACGTAGTATAATAGAGGGATGATTCTCTCTCCAAAATTTTCAGACTTACAAGTAATTAAGCATGATTTACAACACTTTAATGCACACAATTTTCAGACTTATAACAAAATGAGCATAGTGTACAACAAAATAAGCATGGTGTAATTTTCAGACTTATAACATTAATGCTATTAAAGTGGTCAATTAATACACAATTTAATTTACTCATTCACTAAAATATACAATTATTTAACCACAATGTACAATCTAATTATACTATTAACCAAAACAAACAACATCAAACTACAACTATCTAAAACCCATCTCCTCAACTAATTATTTTCCGGCGGTAGCAAATGTTTTTCGGCGGTAGCAAATGTTTAACCCTCACTAAATATGGTACATATAATTTTGAAAACTTAAGAGGACCAACTGGTTCAACCGAAATTCGGAATCGCCATCAGTTCGGCTAGCCAATAAAAGCCGTTCAAAAACGAAACAGATGACCAGTCAGAACCTGTAAAAACGGGTGAATTAGGTCGGACTGAGATCATTCTTTTATTCTCCAGTTAATCAGTTCGTCACTGTAATTTTGTTAGCGCCTAAATTGTAATGACAGGGTACCCGCCGCTGCAACGCGCGGGTACCCTGCTAGTTACATATAATACATAAAGCACTCTTTCTCTTAAAATTAAGACTTGCAACTTTTAAAGCATAGAGTACAACACTTTAAAACACAAAAACACTCTTTATTTTAGTTTTAAATGAGCAATTAATGTAGTCCAGATTTTTAAATGAATACAAATATTAAATCAAAAGGTACAATTTACTTTTGCACAATTACACTTATAAATTAACTAGTCAATAAATACAATTAAATGAATTAATGCAGTTATTAAAACACATCTTACATAAGAAATACAAATTATCAAACATATTGTACTACCAACTTAAACACAATTACTGCGTTAAATGTCACTAATACAAATAATAAAACACATTATACAAATATTCAAGCCCGAATGGGCAGGGAACAAACGGGCTCGAGCCCGAACGGGTATGGGCTAAATGGGCACGGGCTAAACGGACTCATGTTATACGAATCGTTTTAAAAAAGACGACGGAATAAATCCCTTAGTTAAGGAGTTGAAATACTTCACACGAAATTTTTGATATCAGTAAATTTAGTGTAAAAAAGACATTATAAACTAAAATACATGATTCATCGAAATATTTTATTTCATGGTACCCGCCACCGCAACGCGCAGGTACCCGGTGTTAATAATAAGTTAATAACCATACAAGTCTATATTCTAACGAGTATGCTGTCTTTTTATAGCAACTTCCCATAGGGCTATGACACACACAATATGCAATAATTCAGCATACCATAGTGATGATTGAAAGACGTTTAAATTTGGTATAAATCACAAAAATACGTTTAGGATGCGTGTTGATACTTGGACTATGTAAACATGTTTCTTGTTGGATCACATGAACCATTGGTTTCATGACTTTGCACTACTGTGAACTAGCAGATTTGGTGGTGTGTAGAGGTGGTTATCTAAATGTTGCAAAAAATAATCACCCTTTATTTTTTCATACCACAAATAAATATGAGATGCTACAGTTATCTAAATGTTGCAAAAAAAGTTACTTTGGCTATCTTTTTACTTTTTAGTTAAACAAACCATGTGCCACTTGAAATCACACCATGTGCCATTTCGATCATTTTACAGTGTATGTTCACACATTTACGATTAAAGACCAACGAACGAATACTCCAAATGTGTGCTTGTAAAGTCAGAAGGATTCCCCTTACGACAAATGAACTAATACGAACATACAATGATTGCGAGAAGAGTCCCCGTCATCTTTTATGAAACCATGGTGTGGGATTGTTGACCGACTAATTAAATCAAGTCCGACTCAGCCTTAAAATATCTCGCGTTATCAGTAGACACAAGCTCTAACCAACTTGACCACCTCTAATAGATAAATAACAACCAAAAGTTAATGTATCAGTAACGACAAAAAAGATACTGGGGCAAAAACATTAGCCAAAAGCTTTTGTCTAGTTCACAACCAATATTAAACCAGCAAAGGTAAGCATGGTCTTTAGATTGTTTTTCAGTTCTGATTCGGTCTTGTTTTGGACTATTGTTCTCGTCTGGATCAATAGCCTTTCGACTTTCGTTGATTCATTTTTTATGATTAACAAATTTATGTCAAAACTGATTTTCCGCCCAAAGTTAGGTAACACAATGACTAAAACATGTCAAAATTTTTAATTAACTCTCGAAAGTTAACGGAGACACTGAGCTTTAAAGTGTCCACCAAAATTCAAAATTTTACTTCAGAAGTAATACTACAAATATTAATACTAGGTAACGACTGTGTGGAGACGTAGACTATTTTTTGGTATTTTATAAAAAGCTTGTTTATAAGTAGTTTAGCGTTGCTTAATTTTTAGGTGCGCTTATATTCTATTTGTTGATTATAAACTAGATTCGTCATGAGACCAAACCGTGTATTGTGAACACATACCCTTTGCACCCTTTAAGATAAAACATTTTGACGGTTTAGAGCTTTACGCTAAAAGTAATTTCTCATCCGAAGTTAATTAAACACACTGTTTGGTATTTACTCGTTGACTGCCAAAACTATCAAAGTAACAAAAGGTATAAACTGATTTTCCATCAACACAATGGTGGTTGGGAGTCCTAGCCACCCACCAAAATACTCTAGTAGATAAAACATACTGAAAAATATCGAGTTAATAAACCATTGCATATATGGATAATTTATATGTGTTGGAAAAACATTGCGTGCATGACCGGAATCTTATATAATAAAAGCTTAAGTAGCCTTATAAATGTAAAGTGGTCATAATAAAGGATAAGTACATAGGAGATGAAGTGTTTGGTGCCATGAATTGAAAGTGAAATGTGGAGGCTTCATGCGTTAGTACATTGATTTAATAGTCATGTATAAGGATAAGTACATAGGAGATGAAGTGTTTGGTGCCATGAATGCATAAATTAAAACACACCAATTAGTGTTAGTCTTTTTACCTTCCCGTACATGAGTTACAAATATTTTATCAACTATATAAGGTGTCAAAAATCACACACAACCAACCACAACTTCCTCCACACCGCGTGCACATTGGGCTACAACTTATTATGGTGGTAAAGTAAGCATCATATCGTCTTACTTATTTAACATATTGATTTATATTGTTTTATGTAAATTTCGCGTGTGTTTTGTGTGTGTAACAATGTAGGACATAAAGATGGTGCTTAGGAGGTTTGGTAGTAACATCATCTTCTCTAATGGTTTAAGAGATCCTACACATCGTTCTCTTATCAATTAAGTGGTACATGCACGAACATTTTTACTTTGATCAAAAATGCAATATATTGATTAACTGTATTTAAGTTACTAACGATCAACAATATCTAATTTTTTTTGTAGCGCGTCAAGAAGCATTAAAGAAAGAGATCGAGAAGTCACAAAAATTGTATCAAGAACAAAACATGAAAAAGGCCAATGAACAACAACGACAAAGACAATAACAACAAAAACAAGAACGACGCCACGGCCATCGGTAGGACGAATACTTAGCATTCATATTAATATACGTTACAAATTAAACATGCAATATTTTACTTCATGTAATACCGATAAATGGACTAATAATATTGATTCGTTAGCAAGTAAGTTTATTGAAAATAATGTGACGAGCATTCAATTTTTAGTCAATAATTATTATTACACTTTGTTGGTGCATTTTAATATTTTTGCTCTTAATGTGGTTTTTTGTCTTGTAACGTGTTAATGTCACTTTCTTAATTATACGTCTTGAAATATTGCGTGACTTTGATACTTGATATGACTGTGTAAGTTATGTTGATGTTACATATTGAAAATGATATTATATAATAAAAATATCTTCACACTATCATCTTTATCCATAAATGGTACAAAGCAATAGACTATAGATAAAACAAATACGTATTAATGACTCGGGTAATCATATCCACAATTAGTATCGGCAATTAAGCGATTATGTTATTTTGAGAATTTATCATTTATATAATTTTACTGTAGTTTAAATCTTACATAATAAGTAATATCATTTTGACGATTTATGTAGTTTAAACAATATAGATATACCATTTATATAATCTATTGTAAATTAAATTTAAATCTTACTCAATAAGTAATATCACTATGGAGATTAATTGATTATCTTAATATGATTTTAGTTTCATTTGTAGAATGACAAACAAATTTGGCAAAATGAAATTGTTATATTAGTTATTAAGAGTAGAAAAATTATATGTTGAGATTGATGTCTTCAAATATATTTATATGTGCAATATGGTACCGATTTTCACAACAATAAAAAAAATTGAAACTTAAATGGTTTTTGTGCATAAAATAAAGTTCTAGTAATTAAGCGTAGTAATGTGGAGCTACCGTATTTGATATGATAAACCAAAAGGATAATTTTCTTACAAGCTAGATCTCAAAATATATAGAATATCCACTTTGTTACGATTTTATATAAGGGTTACATTTATTTTGCAAGAACCGTATGCGTTTAACCTCCCTTTGACATTTAGTATGTAACTTATACATATTAAAAATTTGCATGTGAAGAGACTCTTTTAAATGTAGCATCTTGAAAAAAGTCTCTTCACATATACTCTTTCAATGTCAATAAACTATTTTAAATGTGTGTCATGCTTAGAAAAGGTGTGATACCATGACAACTTAGATATATAATGACGAAAATAAGTGCAAAAGATTGGGCTTAATCTAAATGTTCATAGTGTATTGTTCAACACTAATTTTCATCATTACATGGGCTGTATATAAGTGTGCATCGCACGGGTCTGAATGAGTCGGTCTAAATATAAAAGTCACCAAATAACTAATTAAACTCATTCATCTTAAACTCATGCGATGTCACAATTCGTTAATTCAGGTCATTTTCAAATCACTATTCATCATTTCACGTAAACTAGGTTTACGGATATTCATTTGACGAAACCGGGTAGGTTAAGTCACATTATCATGAGACATCATTCAATATACATTTCATAGACTAGGGTTAGTCTACAATTCATCACGACATCATTTGCATTCTATTCCACTCGTAGAATATATACAATTTCAAGTTACATATATTTATTTATCTTCAAATAAATATTAACATATGATTATAGTTATTAATCAATACACCAAACAATTCCCACTATAGCACCAATATTTTATATATTATAAATATTCCCACAAAAATTGTAAAAGTTAATTATTTTATATTTTAAGGTTTTATATTTTTAAACCTTCAATTATATTAACTTATAACAATATTTGTATCAACCAAATACTACCTATCAAAACACCCAATATTTACAAAATTATATTTTTATAATTTTTACAAGTTCATTTCGATACAATGGTTACATTAAAAATTATTTTTAATTAACCCGGTACCCGATAACACTAAAATTACAAAACTATACACTAAACGGTACCCCGTAAAAACAATAGTGCACAAAACAATGACCAAACCACCACCTCATTGAGGTGGCCGGTTTTCATGTGTCTAAGGGACACTTGGAGTCTCCTAAATTTACCAACATAAACCTTGCACACCTAAGATTTCCACATAGTTGCATGGTGTAAAAAAATAAATTGATCAAAGAAAAACATTTTGTTTCTCTTCTTCATTGTGGCTCGTTCAACATCAACAACCAAGAGAAGCCCAAAAATTTTCAAGAACAATCATTTTTACAAGAACTAGTGATAATCTATTACAAGGTTTTGAAATAGAAACCTATAGATTTGTTAGGTTTTTCTAAAACAACTAATCACCACCACTTCAAGTAAGTTTACCAAATTCATTTTCCTAATTTTATTAAATTTCATCAAGGTTCATGTATTTTTATTGTCTATGTACAAGCATGTAAAAATCTATACCACCAAACTCATGTTTTATATCATTTTTATCTATAAAATGAATTACTAGTGAACCTATGGAGAAATGATTGAAAAACAATGTTAGGGAACCCATGACACCCTAAGAAGGTGTATGGTATATTAAGGGATGTTTTGTTGTTGTTGGTGATGGATTTGGACAAGTTTAAACTAGTAAAAACCATTTTTAGAACAATATAAAAAGCTACTGTCCCTATTTGCAAAACTGAGTAAACTCAGTAAGTTTTGGTTAATTTTTGACCCAAGAACTAGAAAATACACTTTTAGATGAATTCATGGTCGAAAGAACGGATAAAAACGGACTTACGATGAAAAAGTTATGCCAAAAACAAGATATACTAACTATATATATTTTTCTGAAAAATATGTTGCTGATGTACGAAATTCATTGACCAAAAACGAGCCTTAGACCTTGTCAAAACATACCAAACTATTGAAAATATGCTAGTACACATTTTTACCTTTTCGGGGATATAAAGAACTCGAGAAACGGACTTATAACGAATTAGTTATGAATTTTCAAAGATATATGTTTACTAAAAATTTTCATCAGCACCAACGCTTAGTATATTTTTCAGACAAACCAGAAAATCTACAAACACCCATGTTGGGAGCCATTTTCCCGTCAAATGACTCAGTTCTGGAGTTGGGACTCCAAGGAACAAAAGTTAGANCTTATAACGAATTAGTTATGAATTTTCAAAGATATATGTTTACTAAAAATTTTCATCAGCACCAACGCTTAGTATATTTTTCAGACAAACCAGAAAATCTACAAACACCCATGTTGGGAGCCATTTTCCCGTCAAATGACTCAGTTCTGGAGTTGGGACTCCAAGGAACAAAAGTTAGAGCACCTGGCCTAGTTTTCAGGTCAAAAAGCCGTTTGTCATTTGGACTTAAAATGAGTAATCTACAGTCATCCAAACATTCACAAAAACTGCCCAGAAATGGCAGTTTTGGCCTAAACACCATACTTTTCGACCATTTATCTTAAAATCTGGGCACATTGAGCAAAACTTCACTACTGAACATATTTAGGCTTGGTGCTAAGCTTTCCAGAAATACCAATGTTATTTCCTAACTCTCAATATTCACTGATTTACAACTAGTTTTCCGAGGCCATTTTTAGCCGTATTTCAGAAATTACTAAGTAATATTTTACGACGAAAACTTGTATTTTCACATTTTATCACCAAATAACTATCGTAACATTATTACACTATATGAACATGTAATATTCATTATGACTTTATACGATAATATAAATTATATTTTCGACAATATTACATATTTTGAATTTATACGAGTGGTATAGATTATAAGTGCAAATGCATACACGAATTCATTTCATAATCTAAATTAGATTACATGCATTCATTTTAGGTTGCGGCTTGGAGTTGCACCTCATCACTTCAATTCATACACTACATATTGTACCATCACTTGAGGTGAGTTCGTAGCCCCACTTTTCTCAAATACTTGTTTTTACTTTCACAAGAATTCTAAACTTTTGCCTATTACTATGAGTTCAAGCCCCCTTATTTTAACTTATTTCATAACTGTTTTGGGGGAGAATACATGCTCGTTTTTACATAAATGCAATACTTGTTTTACTTCAACATGCTATTTGCTTACTTAAACACAAATTGCCTTACTCAAATGTTTCTTTGTTTACTCAAATGCTTTATGTGTTTACATTGCCTGGGTATGGCATGATACCCGTACATTGCCTGAGTATGGCTTGATACTCGTACATTGCCTGGGTATGGCATGATACCCGTACATATCTGGCGACATTGTCAGAATTGATTATATAGCGACATTGCTACAAGGATTGCCAGATGACGACATTGTCATGGCTACATTATCACATTTACCATTTTATAGCGACATTGCTACAATTATCTTTGACTTTTGGCTCAAATATTACAATTGTTTACATAAACCAAATTATGTTTGGCGGTGGGTTGTAAACACACAGGTTGCAAGTCTTGTTATGGCCGAGACTTGGAACTGGGTGGATTTACAATGCCTTCGCTGGGAAATCTTCATCCTAATGCAATTCATTTTCATTAAACTCTATGAACTCACCAACCTCGTGTTGACGTTTTAGCATGTATTTTCAGGTATTAAGCAATGGCACGCTACTGGAGGTTTTGGCAGGGCATGGCATGGTCATAGAAGACTCTGATATTCATATGGGACCGTTCAAAACTATATTTTAAGGGCCTAATTCCGCATTACTTTCAACAATGTAATTCAACATTTTTGTTAAACAAGTTTATTCTAAATGAATGAAATGAAAACCGTTCTTTGCACTTGTGTTGTGGTACCAATTGAGTTACACCCCAGCAGCATGTAAGCTTCCGCTGGACCCGATTTTGGGGGTGTGACATGCGATGCTTACAAAAGTTGTGATACCATCACAACTTACAAACCTAATGACGAAAATAAATAACACACATTACACTATGACCAATTAGATAGAGCCCGTGTGCAACGCACGGGTCTGAATGACTAGTATAAATAAATTCCGATCCAACAAAACATGTTTAACATTTAAGAATATCGAGTCAATAAAACATTGCATATATAGATAATTTATACGAGTTAGAAAAACATTGCGATGCAAGATCGGAATTTAAATAAATTCCCATCCCACCTGTTTGATATTTAAGATGCTGTTTCATATATAAAGACGTTTTCAATATAGACATCCACTGATCCACCTATGTGGGACAAACCTCGAGCAACGAAAATGTTAATAATAACCATACAAGTCCATATTTTAACGAATATGTTGTCTTCTTATCGCAACATCCCATAGGGATGACACACATAATATGCAATAATTCACCATACTAATGATTGCAAAACGTTTAAAACTGGTATAAATAACACAAATACGTTTAGGATGCGTGATAATACACGGACTATGCCTATAAACATGTTTCTTGTTGGATTACATAAACCACTGGTTTCATGAATTTGCACTATCATTAACTAGCAGATTTGGTGGTGGTTCGCCGAAAATCGAGCACATGAACATGTTGGTGGTTTACGGCATGTGTGGTGTTTTGGTGCTGATTTGTGGTATAGGTGGCGGTGGTTTGATGGCTTGGCGGCGGGATGGTTGCCGGATTGTAATGGTGCTTGGTGGTTAAAAAGATGATATGTATGTGTGGGGTGAAGTGAGCATGAAATGATAATCATGAGATATTAAGATGTGTGTTGGTGTTTTGGTGTGTATCAGTTGGTGTGGTTCCCATCTTTTTCCTTCAACAAAATATATGAAAAGGCAAATATCTCTTTTTCCAACCAAGAGTTACTAACATATCTAGGCTTCTGTTAAAAAAAAACATATCTAGGCTAAATGGACTTTCGTAATGGGTCAAAACCATACTGAACATGAAACGAAAATGAAAAATGGAATAATTCAGAGAAAAAAATAATAATAATAATAAAAAAAAAAAAAAAAAAAAAAAAAAACTCTTTCTATATCCATATTTAAACTAATGTTAGTTATATTTATATGAAGATAGACCAAGTTTTTCAAATGTATAAAGCTTTATTGTGTTTATATCATCTCCTTCACTTTACATATCCGCAAATGTGGGACAATGTAAAACCAAAGACAAGGTTTATAATAACCCTATATTCTCAACACACTAGAATATGCATATTAGCCAGTAATATGTTTAATAATTATTGCAAAACTCTAAATTTTAGAACAAGCGTGTGTGATAAATAATGATTCACGAACCCCTAAAATGTATGCAAATTGTTTGTTGTTGGATCGATACAATCACCACTGGTTTCATGGATTTGCCCCTGTGTGTTGTATTAGATTTTATTGTAAAATCGTTTTGCATCATCATTAAACGTTTATGCATATGATAATGCCAGCTCATATCGTTCAAACTTCAAACCAAACATGAGTGGTCAAGTTAAGATACTACAGTTATCTAAATGTTGCAAAAAAGTTAATTTGACTATCTTTTTTACTTTTTAGTTGTTTTTACCTCGAAAACAAATCATGTGCCATTTCGATCATTTTACAGTCTATGCTCACACATTTACGATTATTATACGATTAAAGACCAACGAGCGAAAATTCCAAATGTGTGCTTACATAATAAAAAGTTGTAATTTGTAAAGTCAGAAGAATCCCCTTTACCACAAATGAACTAGTACGAACTTACAATGATTGTGAGAAGAGTCCCCGTCATCTTTTATTTAACCATGGTGTGAGATTGTTGACCGACTAATTAAATCAAGTCCGACTCAACCTTAAAATATCTCGCATTGTCGGTAGACACAAGCTCTAACCAACTCAACCACCTCTAATAGATAAATAACAACCAAAAGTTAATTTATCAGTAACGACATAAAAGATATTGGGGCAGAAACATAAGCCGAAAGTCTGAGTCTAGTTCACAACCAATATTAAACCAACATAGATAAGTGTGGTCTTTATATTGTTTTTCAGTTCTGATTCGGTCTTGTTTTGGACTATTGTTTTCATCCGGATCAATAGCCTTTTATTGATTTTGTGGTGGTTAACAGATTTATGTTAGAACTGATTTTCCATACAATGTTAAGTAACACAATGATTGAAAGTACCAGTCAAAAAATTTAATCAACTCTCGAGAGGTTAACCGACGGAATGAGCTATAAAGTGTCCAACAAAATTCAAAATTTTACTATTTTAATATAAAAGTAATATACAAACCTAGGTAACGACTGTGCACGCAGACTATTTTTCACTGTTTTATTAAAGGTTTTTTTTATAGGTAGTATAGTGTTGCCTAATTTTTTTAAAGTCAACCAAGCATCATGTTTCATTTCCTTTCCCATTTAAGGTCTTATAACCCTCAACCAAGCACCCCCTTAGAGGGGAGGGAGTGATAACGCCGGGCTGGCGTTATGGTCTACATGGCAAGAAACCAACGGCGTTACCAGCGTTGAACGAGTTCCTCACCCCAAATGTTGGTGCAACATTGTAACGCATGTTATGCTACTAATGCGCGTTGTAACATTACGAAACAAAGAAAAAAAACTACAAACACCCCCTTGCAATGTAGCCGTTGGTGCAAAGGATGAAAAAGAAAAAAAAAAATTGAAAGTTACCGTTTGTAGCAACGGTAGTATTTTTCAAAATTAAATTTTTTTCAAACCCTTATAAATACAACTATTATACTTATGTTATTCACACACAAAAGACATAAAAAAAAACACCAATGGATTGCAACAAACTCCCTCATACCGTCGAACAAATTCAAGAATACGTTAGGAAACAGGCCGAGATAGACGACACGGCTCGACAAGAGGCTATTGTCGAACTTATTAACAAGTTTGAGCACGCAAAGGCACTCAAACAACAACTGAGAACACAATACCATGAGTGCAATCACATTTCTGACAACAGAAAATTTGTGATTAACGATTTTTTATATGCTGAATTTCGCAAAGATCATGCCGTTGTTGAGAAATTGAGGAGCTGTATGAGTGAGATACATGCCCAAAAAGCAAACAAGATACGTTGGAGTTACGAAGAAAATGTGGAAGCTGCTATGGTTGAGCAACAACAACAGAAAGGTGCATCAAGTTCATCTGCACCAAGAGGTGTTGATGATAGTGGCTGGAACTCTGACAAAGAGCGTGAGTTGAGCAGGATGGAAGCTGAGTTAGAAGCAAAGAGGTTGGCGAGCTTTGATCCTTACGACGACGGTTACGACTCAAACAACTCTCAGACTTGGGATCACCCGGACTACAACTGAATCTAGGTTTATGTGATGTTTTAATTTACTATCGTTTTTAATTTATGTGATGCTTTAATCTAGGTTTATGTGATGTTTATGTAACATTTTAGTATTTCTGTTAAATAAATTCATTTCCTAAAAGAAGTATTACAATACGATACGGGAAACTAGACATACGACACATATAACAGATACGATACGGAAAACTAGACATACAACATAAGTAACAAACACGATACGAGAAACAAGACATTACATTTCGGCCCATCTGGGGTTGTTTCTCAAAACCTCCCACACGTGAACATACTTGAAGCTCTTCCCACCATAGCGATCTTTAAAAGTTCGCATTGCACTCGTGACACAAACACTGTGATCGTCAGCGGTTGTTTGCCGCAAGTGTTTGTAAATACCATTGAATACAATACATTCACCGTTAATTTTGCCCCATTTACTCGACATCATATCCTTGTTTCGATTGGGACCGCCAGAAAGATTGTTGAAAATGATAACAACCCGGTTCCAAAAAGTGTATGCATCGTGTAGGTAAGGATCTTCATGAACTGCAACCCAAGATTGAGCTAGCAAGATTTCTTCTTCTACTGACCAACGATTAGTCATTTTGAATGTTTGAAGTTTGAAAAAAACTTGTAAATTGGTATGCTATTTATAGCCGTTTAAAACAATAGGAGCGGGATAAATATTTGAAATTCAAATTCAAATAGGAGCGGGATAATATTTAAAATTCAAATTAAAATATGAGCGGGATAAATATTTAAAATTCAAATTCGAATATGAGCGGGATATATATTTAATAATATAGTGTTTGAATGTTTAATTAATGAAATTGACCGATGAGGGTGAAATTTGTAAATTTGTAAAAAGTGGTGTTATTTGGTGTTATGATTTCCTGATGTTTTTTTGTGTTATGTTATTTGGTGCTGAGATGACGTGGCGCTGACGTGACATGATGTTATTTCTCTTAACATGTTATGACTCCCAATACTCTTAGTCATAAAAAGTGCTTATTTTACATATAAAACAGTAACACCTCACCTAACATATATACAATGATAATACTGTATATTCTATAATTTGGTTCTAGATAGTATGGGGATAATGGTAATCTAGAAACTGACCAATAACGATTTGCATTTCCTCTCGAACAAGCACGTCTTTACATATGTGCTTATTTAAAGGTATATTAATGGAAACTGAAATTATTAAATTGGAAATGAAATTATTTAAAGGTATATTAGTAGAAGACTCGAAATGAGGGACGGGTCTCAAGTCAAGTAGAAGTTGGGTTTATCCCACATCGCTTGAGCAGTGAAAGTTGAGAGTGAAGAAGGTTGTTTATAAAGACGATTTAAAGCTGTTGCAAACATTGGAAATAGAGGATGAATGCTTCAATGGTTACCATACGCGTGAACGAGATGGTTAAAAACTTGCAAGAAAATCATTATTTGATTACAACTTAACACTCCGTTTCATAGTTTCAAAGCAAAACATACAATTAACCAAACATGCATATACTAGGATGTCCAAATTTAAATATCCATTACTTAGGTTACAATACTAAACATGCAACTAAAATGCTTTCATTATGCATAATTAAAGACTAATCCGTGACGACAATGCCATCTATGACTTGTTCGATCACTTCTTTAGATTCTTGTAGCAAACCAATACTTCTTTGAAGCCTCTCCCTCTTTTTAGCCACGAGGGGAGGTTCATTCAACATCTTTTCTATACCACCACCATGCACCATTACCTCATTCATAATTTCCACCTCGATCTCATCATTCACAACTTTTTGCATTAAAAACCTAAGCTTAAGAGCAACAGAATCCACCATTCGTCTTAAAACATGTTTCCAATAGGCAGTCATCCTCATTTTAAGATCAAAAGCTTGATCCCTAGTATTTACCGGAGTACTAATAAGATGCGAAATATTCACCGTCCCATAACCTTCTATAGTCATCGAACCCGAACCTTTCTTCAGTGCATTCACAAACTGATCACGGGAGCCCATCAACATGTTATAATAACCCATATAATCAGGATCACATGTGTAATCTGTGATCTTCTCCATCTCAATCAATTCCATGACTCTTTCCAAGAACTTTAACTTCATTTTCGTCATCACACATAGAGTTGCTTTCCTCATCGAAGGAAACAATTGCGGGTAATTCCCACAGCAATCAGCCAAGACTCTTGCACACACAATTTCAAGATAAGCACATACCTTGTCAACAAAGCTGACAGGCATGTTAGATATGGTGTTAACTTTCCTATGGAGCAAGCATAGGAACACTGAGTGAGGAAGAAAATGAGGCAATCTGATTCCATTAGCATCCTCCAAAACATTCATTTCCTCAACCAGAAAATCTAGAGAAGTGTTGGCATTCTTTTTAAGTTCTTTTGAGAACTCATCTAGCATCTCAACTAACCTAGCGTTACAATGCATTTGCTTATCATCGTCATACTGGTCAGACTCTCCTCGGATCAAGATCCTTTGAAGTGTTTCTTTCAAAGACCCAATGATTTGCATAAGTGCAACCATGGCGTCAGGAACAGACGTAAGAGTTATCGGTAGTTTGTTGAGGTCAGAGATAGAGGCATGGAGCTTCTCATTGATCTTCTTGACTATGTCTGGTAAACATTTCGATATAATCTGTGACTGTATTTGCACAAGCTTATTAGCCAAAACAGGAATACCCACCATGGAACTGTCAATCTTGGACAGCAAAGGGTGAGTCTCAAATAGTTGAGCTTCTTGGACTCGAGCTTCATCATATGTTTCATCATTGATCCGGTTTCTTACACATGTGTAACCAAGGCCAATGTTCACGTCATTGGCTATAACTTTCTCGAGTAGGCCATCTGGGGATATATCGCATTTGGTTACAACAGCCAGTGTCCTCTCCCCGGTACTGTCCACACGTCGTGACATACAAATTGATTCACATGTCGTGAAATCAACTGAGGCTGGAAGAACATTCAATATGATACTCTCTTCTGGCTTGATATACTCCATTATCATCCCTTGAAACATACAAAAATAAATGTATTAGATTCCAAAAAAGTATACTGGATCTCGCTATGTTTTACAGATAATGTGTATAGAGGTAGGGGTATAAACCAAACGAGACGAGACAGCTCACGCGCGAGCTACTTGACCTCGCAAACTACTCGAAATGGACTAGATTTAAACAAGTCAAGTTAGAGCTCCAGCGACTCGAGTCCAGTACGAGCTCTAAAATAGAGTTCATTAGCGGCATTTCACTATTTTTTTATTAATACCGCCAAGTCACCATGTAAAGGAACAACTTTATGTGTTACACTAGTACTCCCTCCGTCCCAAAATAAGTGCCCAGTTTGACTTTACAGAGTCAAACTGGTTCAACTTTTACCTTAACTATTTTTTTGGGTGTTATATAATATTTGATGCAAAATATGTATATGGACTGGGTTTTAAGTGTACTTTTCAATGGTATAATTTTTCATCAAAAATTATATAACACAAAAAAAAATATTAAAGGTCAAAATTGAACCAGTTTGACTTTAAAAAGTCAAACCGGACACTTATTTTGGGACGGAGGTGTGTTTTTATTGGTTAATTTATACCAAGTTGAGGCCAAAATTTATGCCAAAAATTTACAAATAGTAAAAACGAACCTAAATATAATCATAAGTACCTTACTTTTAAAACAAGACTCAAAACGGTTCATTAGTTCTATAGAGAGCTTGTATAACAAAAGAATTCAATTCCTTACACAAAAGAGGGCGTTACGGATTCCTTCTTGCATTCTTTTGAGCATTAATAAAGAATTTGACTAATCTTATCTATAATAAATTATAATATTATATAATCCTCGATAATTAATCAATTTATAAGGGGGATTTTGGCTAAGCCTGTCTATCCAAACCCTTACTAAAAGAGTGCTTTATTAGCTTTTTGAAAAGTTTAAAAGTGTTCCCAACACACAATAAGCTTAGCCAAACCACCTTAATTGCTTATTTTGAAGGCTCAAAGCTTATTATATATGCATAAGCGGACCATTCTTAAAACAATATATACGCCCCTAAACATAGAACACAGATAAATTATTGCAAACACCTTTATGATAGTAATAACTATGTGCCAACTGCCAAATGCATGATATGCCAAAACCCAAAAACATACCAGAAACTTGCTCATAAATGTCTTTAGGTTGATCACCAACGGGAACCCTAGTGATCCCAGGCAAGTCAACCATTGTAAGATCTGGGACATTTCTTTTCTTAACAACCAAAGTCAACGGTACATTCTGTTAGAATTTTATAAACATGACTATCATATATAAATACTAATATCAAGTAGCACATAGATGCGGAAGCGTAGGATCATGTATAACAAATAAAAGTTAACTAAAACATAAATAGTAAACGTACCTCAAGCAATTCTTGATTGGGGATGAACAATAGATGAACCCTAATTAGGGTTTATGTAGATCTAAGAATAACCCCTTACATTTTTGTTATTCGATCTCTTGATAACAACAATAGTGTGTTGTTACCTCGTTCTTGTACACACAAACTCAATTGAATAAAAGGTTTTGCAAGAAACACAAACACTAAATTTTTGATAAACAAAAATCGATCCAAAACCCTTTGAGGATTAGGGACGATCGGCCAAGGAACCAAGAAAAGAAANAGCTCGAGTAGGCTCGCGAGCCTAAACGAGCCCTCGAAATATATACATATATATATTGCCTATACGTATAAACGAGCTTAAAAGTAGTAAACGAGCTCGAGCCTTATGTAATTAACGAGCTGAGCTCCATTTGAACTTTGTTTTCTTTAAAACATAATATAAATTAGTCGAGCCCGAGCCGAGCTCGAGCTTGTAAAATTTTTCACGAGCCGAGCTCGAGCTCTAAATATAAGGCTCGAAACGAGCTCGAGCCCGAGCTCGAGCTTTATATATATAAACGAGCCGAGCTCGAGCTCTGGCGGGCTCGGGCTCGGCTCGGCTCGTTTTCACCCCTAAATATAATCATAAGTACCTTACTTTTAAAACAAGACTCAAAACGTTCATTAGTTCTATATATAGAGAACTTGTATAACAAAAGAATTCAATTCCTTATACACAAGAGGGCGTTACGGATTCTTTCTTGCATTCTTTTGAGCATTAATAAAGAATTTGACTAATCTTATCTATAATAAATTATAATATTATATAATCCTCGATAATTAATCAATTTATAAGGGGGATTTTGGCTAAGCCTGTCTATCCGAACCCTTACTAAAAGAGTGCTTTATTAGCTTTTTGAAAAGTTTACAAGTGTTCCCAATGCACAATAAGCTCTTTTCAATTAGCTTAGCCAAACCACCTTAATTGCTCTTAAATAAACAATATATACACAGATAAATTATTACAAACACCCTTTATGATAGTAATAACTATGTGCCAAATGCATGATATGCCAAAACCCAAAAACATACCAGAAACTTGCTCGTAAATGTCTTTAGGTTGATCACCAACGGGAACCCTAGTGATCCCAGGCAAGTCAACCATTGTAAGATCTGGAACATTTCTTTTCTTAACAACCAAAGTCAACGGTACATTCTTTACACCTTTACAATTTCCAGCAACCTCAATAGTCGCTTTATCTATAGCTTTAGATATCCCATGTTCATCATTTATCTTCACCTTTTCATCCTTATACTCCAACACATACTCTGGTACATCATCTGGGTGGTGCTGAAGCCTCATTATAAGAGGTACTCTAGTACATATCTCTTGTCCACGAGGCAAACTTATGCCTGCTAGTGATTCTAGTAGGCTAGACTTGCCTGTGGACTGATCACCAACAACGACAATGGTTGGAAGTGGGATTCCTTCTTGGGTGACATTCATACGTCGGAGCTTGTCTACAGCGTCGAGTATGGGACGGATCTTGTCGTTAAAAGATGACCCAAGTGGTGGAAATGTTGGTTTTTGATCGTTGTTGGTGATGGTATTGATTACTTCACCATAGTTTTCGTTGATTTTTGTGGTGTCATTTTTAGGTTGAACGACGGTTTTGCTGCATGTGACCACCATTGTTGAAGGAATAGGGATTTAGAATGAGGAGGTGAGAGAGTACGTGGTTATCAAAAGTTTTTAAAAAATGTGTACTAGCTAGTTATCTTAAAGATCTCTTGTAGATTTTGCCACTTGAGTAGAGTGTAGTCAGTAGTCACTGTAGTGTGTTTGATGAGGCTATCGGTTAAAGTTTGTTGTGGTGACTAGAGTTTTTATTGTTGCTTTTGGAAACCGTAACCAGAGTTTATATTTGTTGTTTTTATTGTCAAGTATGCTTGGAGGAAATAGTTTGAGCTAAAATTTATTGACGTAAATGATACAAAGTAATACTCCGTATTTGTTGTTTTTATAACTAATATGTACAAATTAGTTAAGAAATTGAAAAAAAAGTACCCTTTGAAACAGTTGAGTTGGAAAAATGTTGATGTTTTTGAAAGGAGAAGAGATACATGATGTGAACTGTAGCAACTCATACATTTTAGACCATAATTTAACTATTAAATGTTACTTATTACTAGTATTATTTTAAATTTGAAGTGATACTACTTTTATAATTAATGACATAAAGAGAAGTGATTGGTTGTACTAACCGGGTTCACTTCTTTACTAATTTTATATCTAAAATTCATGTCTGATCTTATGTCTAAATCTATGTGCAATGATTCATTGGTTGCACTAACCGGGTCCACTTCTTTACTAATCAATAAGTTTTTGACACATAGGTTAAACACAAAATTAGTTATGAATTTTAGGTCTCATAATCATTTTCCTTATGTAAATTCAATTGCATAAACATAATTCGTAACCAACACTAGACTACGATCAATTTAGGTGTTTTATATACTTTATTTTCTCAAATAATCGTATTTTATATGAATTATTGCTATTTTGTAACTTTTACGTAAATTTTGTACTTTTTACAATATATATACGCTCCGTTAAACTTATCACTTATTTAATATATTAATATAGAATATATTATAAGTTTCAACATTTTTATAAGTTTTATATTTTTATGTTACCCGATTTTAAGTTTCATGGCTTAAAGTCTTTACGTTAAGAATTACCGAAATCGATCTATACCATTTAGACCCTTAATTATCATTATCATACAAGATAACTATAAAACTTTCACTTTGCATTCCCTTGTGCCACGACATGTACACACCAATACGCACATCTCATTTGCATGAGACAAGTGTAGGGGTGAAAACGAGCCGAGCCGAGCCCGAGCCTGCCAGAGCTCGAGCTCGGCTCGTTTACATATATAAAGCTCGAGCTCGGGCTCGAGCTCGTTTCGAGCCTTATATATTGAGCTCGAGCTCGGCTCGTGAAAATTTTCACAAGCTCGAGCTCGGGCTCGGGCTCGACTAATTTATATAAAGTTTTAAAGAAAACAAAGCTCAAATAGAGCTCGGCTCGTTAATTACATAAGGCTCGAGCTCGTTTACTACTTTTAAGCTCGTTTATACGTATAGACAATATATATACGTATATATTTCTAGGGCTCGTTTAGGCTCGCGAGCCTACTCGAGCTTTTTGTATAGAGCTCGGGCTCGAGCTCGATTATTAAATGAGCTCAAACTTAGGCTCGAGCTCGAGCTCGAGCTCGTTTAGGCTCGGCTCGTTCGAGCTTTTTATCGATCCGATCCCGAGCTTTTCACGAGCGGCTCGGCTCGTTTCCACCCCTAGACAAGTGTAACCATTTAGTAAATATACATCTAATTAGACAATTACTAATTTAGATAAATGGTATAGAAATCAATCTATACCATTTAGACCCTTAATTATCATTATAATACAACTATAAAACTTTCACTTTGCATTCCCTTGTGCCACGACATGTACACACCAATACACACATCTCATTTGCATGAGACAAGTGTAAACCATTTAGTATACATCTAATTAAATAATTACTAATTTACTAGTTTAGATAATGGTGGAACTAAATCTCAAATATAACTTGGAACATTTTTTTGCTTGTGCTTCTTCCCTTTGACGTACATACACCAACACCAAACCTTTTCATCTTTGATTCTAGTTAATTTCTTAATGCTAGAATAAAAATCATAAGTCCGTTTAACTAGTCATTAGATTATTTCACTCAAAACATTATCAAAACTCATCAATCTTAGGGTTTTTATTGAAGATTATAAGAGTTTTGCAAGTGTTCTAGCTAGATAATGTGTTGGATGCGTTTATACTAATGTATCTAACAGAATCCGTTTAGCAATTTAAATGATATTTCGATTATAAAGACATTCACAATTTAAACATCCACCTATGTGGGACAAACCTAGAGCAAGGACAACTTTAATAATAACCATACAAGTTTATTTTTCACCAGGTATACATGTTGTTTTCTTAAAGCAAGCAAAATGGTAACACATGTTATTCTTTAACTCAGTGCCACGTCAGCGCCACGTCAGGTTTAACACAATAACCTTAACTTAGAAAAAAACACCCACATCAATAACTCAGCTTTAACTCAAATATTTTCAAATTCACCCCCTAAACTAAAACCAACAATTCATTTAATAAACCACATAACATTAAAACTTAAACATTACAATACGAAATATAAAATAACAAGAACAACGATTAAAAAAAACCCGAAACATACGAAATTAAAACAAACGAAGTACAACTACTTATTCATCGTCTTCGGAATATTCTTCTTCATGTTGTTGTTGGCGTTGAAGACGTTTCTGCCAAACATGCTCCATAAGGTCTCGTTGGAGTTGAGTATGCATTCCTGCGTCGCGAAGTTCCCTTGTCTTGCGCCTCTGCGTATCACACCTGTCGATCCACCTTTGTTGACTCAAATTTGGTGCCGGATCCACCCACATTCTGCCATACTCACGGAGTGTAAACTTTTGATCTTTTAGAATCATGTTATGCAAAATAATGCAGGTATACATGATTCGTCGTATCTTGACAATTTCCCATGCTCGTGCCGGTTGTTGTAGTATACCCCAACGGCCTTGTAGCACACCAAAAGCACGTTCGATATCCTTGCGTGCACTTTCTTGCTTCCTTTTAAAATAACTATGTTTCTCGTCAGTCGTTGCCGAGAAGGATTTGACGAAAGTTGACCACTGCGGGTAAATTCCGTCAGCTAAGTAATACCCCTGTTCATACCTTCTTCCATTTACCATGTAGGGTGCCCTTGGGGATTCGTTAGCAAGAATGTTGTCGAACAAGTTAGAGTTATCTAAAACATTAATATCATTATTTGCCCCTGCCATACCAAAAAATGCATGCCAAATCCACAAATCTTGTGAAGCAACAGCTTCAAGCATTAACGTTGGGTATCTTTTATCACCCCTACCAAATTGCCCCTGCCAAGCCACCGGACAATTTTTCCACGCCCAATGCATGCAATCAATGCTACCAAGCATACCCGGAAAACCATGTTGACGTTCATGCAATTCGTAAATACGTTGAATGTCGGACCATGTTGGTGCTCTTAAAAACTCATGCATATACAAATCCATAACACACATGTTAAAATTATCAAGGCAAAGACGTGAAGTAATCTCACCCATTTGCAGATACTCATCGAACGCATCTGGGGCAGTGCCGTACGCCATTTGGCGTATTGCAGACGTACACTTCATAAGTGCACTAATACTCCCTTGACCCGTACAATCGGGTCCTAACTTAAAGTATTTAAAGTGATCTGGAATATCATCGGATTCGTAAGATTCAATACCTTTGATTATTTGTAGAAATAGTTTCCGGCTCATACGAAACCTCCTACGGAATTTACCGTGCGTATACTTGCAACCTTTAACGAAATAGTCGTTTTGCAAACGTTCCTCAGCAATCTCACGTTCACGATATATGTGGGTACGGGGCTCCTGAGGCTGAGCTTCTTCTTCTTCTTCTTGTAAGCGCTGATGTAACTCGAACGCATTAACCATAAACTGTATGTCTTCTTCGTCATCAGTGTCTGACCAACTCGGACCAAATTCGTTATTTTGATTTGGATCCATTATGAGTTAAGAATGTTTTTTTTTTTTGGAGGTACAAAGAGTGGAGAATTAGTAGTGGATGTATGAAAAATATATATGTGTTTAGTTGGTATTTATAGTTGTGTTTATATGATTTGAATTTTTTTTTTGAAAATATAAAACTAGCCGTTTGAGTTATTCTAGGGGGTGCAAATGAAATTTTTTTTTGAAACCCAACGGATCTATTTATACACGTTAGAGGGGGTAAAATGAATTTTTTTTTTCTTTTTTTTTTTTTTTTACACAATCTGGCTTTAACGTGGCGTTAGTGTACTAACGTGCCACGTTAACGCAAGCATAATGCAGCCAACCACATCAAATAACACTGGATAACGCGCGTTAATATGGGCATAACGCCTCCTATGACGTTACCACTGCTGCTGCTCTTATAGCAACTTCCTAATAGGCCATGACACACACAATATGTAATAATTCAGCATACCATAGTCATGATTGCAAAACGCTTAAATTTTGTATACATCACACAAATACATTTAGGATGCGTGATGATACTTGGACTATGTCTGTAAATATGTTTCTTGTTGGATTACATAAACCATTGATTTCATGAATTTGCATATATTGTGGTATGGATCCAACTTTATACCACAGATAAGAGATACCATACCTATTGAAAACTGGAAAAATAAATGGATTTGGTTATGTTTTTTTTAGTTGTTTATACTGCAAAAGCAAACCATGTGCTACTTCAGTATAAATCATGCGTCATTTCGATCACATTGCGGTCCATACTCGCATTAGGCTAACGGTTATTTTTATCTTTAATTAAAGCAAATGACAAATAGGATAATTTTTATACTCCTATAGTCCTATATAATAGAAAGTTAAAATTGTGAGATCAAAAGCATTTCTTTACGAAAAATGAATTAATAGTATGATTATGATATACGAGGAAAATTCAATTGCATACCTTTATTTTGGTGCATACCAATGGACAAATCCCCACCTTCCATCCATTTTGATCTAATGGTGTAGATTAATCTAAAATTTAATATGCTTAACCTTAATACTCCCAACTATATAAAGCCTTTTCTTTTCTTTCTTTTTTCATTCGCTTCATTTTTTACACACACTTCGTGTGTGTTTCCTCTGCTCTCATTCCTTCCATTCATAAATCAGTTATCCCCACCCACAAGTACCATTCCGATCATCATCACCGTTCCGATCATCATCACCATCACCATTCCGATCACCATCACTGTTCTGGTCATCATCTCATCATCACCATCACTGTTCCGATCACCACTCCGATTACCATCATTGTTCCTAGGCTCGTGATGCCACTGTTAGAATTTAAGTATCATGACATTCATATAATTAAGTATACAAAGTAGCACATAATAGCGGAAGCAAAGGATCAAGTATAACATATAATTATTAACTAAAACGTAAATAGAAAATGTACCTCAATTGCAATTCTTGATTGGGATTGAACAAGTGATGAACCCTAATTAGGGTTTATGTAGATCAATGTTAAGCCCCTTACCTTTTTGTTTAACGATCTCTTGATAACAACAATAGTGTGTTGTTACCTCGTTCTTGTACACACAAACTAAACCGTATTAAGGTTATGCAAGTAAAACACAAGAAAACAATTTTTGATTGACAAAAATCAAAACCCTTAGGTATCTAGGGGTGTTCGATCGGATTTGGAACCAAAGAGAAGAGAAGGAAAAGTTTAGGGATAATTGTGTGTTCAAGAGGTGAATGACAATTGATCCTTGGATTTGTTTATGTAGTAATTGAAACTTGGTGACCAAGAAAACAACTCCACCTCCTCTTAGGAGGCCACGACCGGTTCTAGAACCCTAAGGGGTTCTAGAATGTTTTCTTGTTTCCAAATTCTATTTAAACATCACTTTCCTTTTCTTCGTTTAACGGTTGTTAGTCATTTAACGGAAAACACTAACGGTCGTTAAATTCTTGTGTTAATAATAAATATATAGTTGGTCCATGTAAATTGAGCAAATCCTTGATAAACATAAATTAGAACTTCATTAATAATAAATGAACAATGATTGTTAGGGATAATTACGAACATTATATACAGACATGATTTTCTCTGTATATAACATATGATTAACATTGACTTCAGCTTGCTTTTATATCAGGTGAGTTTTCGGTTAGTAGGTGATTAATAGTTGATTATACGCCTTAGTTTAGGAGTGACATAAGAGAACTCTCATGTAGTACCAATCTTATGAGCTTGAGGTAATCACATGAGAGGATCATCTCTATAACTGATTTATTTACATCTTATATATAATGTCCATATTATGCTGTTTTGTGTTGTCCCTTAGCGAATTTGACTATCTCTATTACACTAACATCTATCCATCATATCGGGAGTAGAGTGTTTTTATGACCCGGAATGTGTTTTTCGTGTTTTATTTGTGGAGTATTGGGTCTGTCATACCGAAAATCGGTACTAAAAGTTAACACGCTGTGATTTGATAGTGGGGTTGTCATTGATTTTTTTATTTTTATTGCTAAAGTCGGGAGGGCGTTTCATTTGTGTTTGCTGGTTGTTTATGTTCCCTTGAGGCTTTTTCTGATGAACTCTCGTGTGTGGTTGTTTCATCTCTCGTTGTATTTGTGTTGCTTGGATTATATCTCTTATGACTATAGTTCTTTGGCTCTTTAACGGCTTAAGTTTTGTTAAGATCCCGTTCTGTTGAGCCGACAATGTTTTTGTCTGGGGGGGTGTCTTGATTTGTGCTGCCTTTCACCTCTCGTCGTCTTAAATTCGCACACCGTTTTTCATCTTGCATTTGAATTACGATGGACAACTTCATTATCGCAAATAGAATACCAGTTTGAAAGATACAATATGCAAATTAGCTGTTTAATAATTATATTGCAAAACTCTAAATTTTAGAAACAAGCGTTTATGATAAATAATGGTTAACGAACTCCTAAAATGTTTGCAAATTGTTTGTTGTTGGATCGATACATGCACCACTGATTTCATGGATTTGCCCATATGTGTTGTGTTAGATTTTATGGTCATTTTTATTGTTAAATCATTTTACATCATCATTAAACGTTTATGCATATGATAATGCCTGCTCATATGGAAACATTCAAACCAAACATGATTGGTCAAGTTAATAATAGTATGAGATACTACAGTTATCTAAATGTTGCAACCTTTTAGTAGTTTTTACCTCAAAAACAAACCATGTGCCATTTCGATCATTTTACAGTCTATGCTCACACATTTACGATTATTATACGATTAAAGACCAACGAGCGAAAATTCCAAATGTGTGCTTACATAATAAAAAGTTGTAATTTGTAAAGTCAGAAGAATCCCCTTTACCACAAATGAACTAGTACGAACTTACAATGATTGTGAGAAGAGTCCCCGTCATCTTTTATTTAACCATGGTGTGAGATTGTTGACCGACTAATTAAATCAAGTCCGACTCAATCTTAAAATATCTCGCATTGTCAGTAGACACAAGCTCTAACCAACTCAACCACCTCTAATAGATAAATAACAACCAAAAGTTAATTTATCACTAACGACATAAAAGATATTGGGGCAGAAACATAAGTCGAAAGTCTGAGTCTAGTTAACAACCAATATTAAACCAACATAGATAAGTGTGGTCTTTATATTGTTTTTCAGTTCTGATTCGGTCTTGTTTTGTACTATTGTTTTCATCCGGATCAATAGCCTTTTATTGATTTTGTGGTGGTTAACAGATTTATGTTAGAACTGATTTTCCATACAATGTTAAGTAACACAATGATTGAAAGTACCCGTCAAAAAATTTAATCAACTCTCGAGAGTTAACCGACGGAATGAGCTATAAAGTGTCCAACAAAATTCAAAATTTTACTATTTTAATATAAAAGTAATATACAAAACTAGGTAACGACTGTGCACGCAGACTATTTTTTACTGTTATATTAAAGGTTTTTTTTATAGGTAGTATAGTGTTGCCTAATTTTTTTAAAGTTAACCAAGCATCATGTTTCATTTCCTTTCCCATTTAAGGTCTTATAACCCTCAACCAAGCACCCCCTTAGAGGGGAGGGAGTGATAACGTCGGGCTGGCGTTATGGTCTACATGGCAAGAAACCAACGGCGTTACCAGCGTTGAACGAGTTCCTCACCCCAAATGTTGGTGCAACGTTGTAACGCATGTTATGCTACTAATGCGCGTTGTAACATTACAAAACAAAGAAAAAAAAACTACAAACACCCCCTTGCAATGTAGCCGTTGGTGCAAAGGATGAAAAAGAAAAAAAAAAATTGAAAGTTACCGTTTGTAGCAACGGTAGTATTTTTCAAAATTAAATTTTTTTCAAACCCTTATAAATACAACTATTATACTTATGTTATTCACACACAAAAGACATAAAAAAGAAAACACCAATGGATTGCAACAAACTCCCTCATACCGTCGAACAAATTCAAGAATACGTTAGGAAACAGGCCAAGATAGACGACACGGCTCGACAAGAGGCTATTGTCGAACTTATTAACAAGTTTGAGCACGCAAAGGCACTCAAACAACAACTGAGAACACAATACCATGAGTGCAATCACATTTCTAACGACTAAAAATTTGTGATTAACGATTTTTTGTATGCTGAATTTCGCAAAGATCATGCCGTTGTTGAGAAATTGAGGAGCTGTATGAGTGAGATACATGCCCAAAAAGCAAACAAGATACGTTGGAGTTACGAAGAAAATGTGGAAGCTGCTATGGTTGAGCAACAACAACAGAAAGGTGCATCAAGTTCATCTGCACTAAGAGGTGTTGATGATAGTGGCTGGAACTCTGAAAAAGAGCGTGAGTTGAGCAGGATGGAAGCTGAGTTAGAAGCAAAGAGGTTGGCGAGCTTTGATCCTTACGACGACGGTTACGACTCAAACAACTCTCAGACTTGGGATCACCCGGACTACAACTGAATCTAGGTTTATGTGATGTTTTAATTTACTATCGTTTTTAATTTATGTGATGCTTTAATCTAGGTTTATGTGATGTTTATGTAACATTTTAGTATTTCTGTTAAATAAATTCATTTCCTAAAAGAAGCATTACAATACGATACGGGAAACTAGACATACGACACATATAATAGATACGATACGGAAAACTAGACATACAACATAAGTAACAAACACGATACGAGAAACAAGACATTACATTTCGGCCCATCTGGGGTTGTTTCTCAAAACCTCCCACACGTGAACATACTTGAAGCTCTTCCCACCATAGCGATCTTTAAAAGTTCGCATTGCATTCGTGACACAAACACTGTGATCGTCAGCGGTCGTTTGCCGCAAGTGTTTGTAAATACCATTGAATACAATACATTCACCGTTAATTCTGCTCCATTTACTCGACACCATATCTTTGTTTCGATTGGGACCGCCAGAAAGATTGTTGAAAATGATAACAACCCGGTTCCAAAAAGTGTATGCATCGTGTAGGTAAGGATCTTCATGAACTGTAACCCAAGATTGAGCTAGCAAGATTTCTTCTTCTGCTGACCAACGATTAGTCATTTCGAATGTTTGAAGTTTGAAAAAAACTTGTAAATTGGTATGCTATTTATAGCCGTTTAAAACAATAGGAGCGGGATAAATATTTGAAATTCAAATTCAAATAGGAGCGGGATAATATTTAAAATTCAAATTAAAATATGAGTGGGATAAATATTTAAAATTCAAATTCGAATATGAGCGGGATATATATTTAATAATATAGTGTTTGAATCTTTTATATAATAAAAGAATTACATCATTTCAGAGTTTTTTTTGCCAGAACAATCTTATTAAAAAACCAATTGGACCAATCAGATTGCTCGAATTTGACACATGGGTAAAATCGAGCATTGTGATTGGCTAATAAAAAGTCAAAATTGAATCCAATTTGGTCAATATTTGTTTGATTTCGTGTTTTGAAAAAAAATGTTGAAAAAACACATGTGTCAAATTTGAAAGGAAACAAAATTTGATAGAAAGCGGAGTAAAGTCAAAAATTTTGTAAGGTAAAAAATGAAAATAAAGAAACACACTATCATAGGCTATAGATATCCTATCTGCAAAAGTAATCATCCTTCTCCTTCTTCACTTCTAACGAATAAAGAACATAGTCAAACAACCCACATCATGAATGATCGTATCCTACACAATTAAACTTTGTGTTGAAAACAGATTCCTCTGAAAAACCTTACTCCCACCTTCATCGACACAAATAAATTGAAAACCCAAGATCCCTATGACAAATTTGTTACCTATTGATCCAGGCAATTAATTAGCTTAATTAATCTTATACCTATTGATTTATCTACTGATTTACAGTATTATCGACTTATTGATATATGTATTATTTTTATTTTTATTTTTTATTTTTTTTTTGGAGGTAATTAAGTTATGGGTTTGTGCTTTAATTTTAATGCTAAAAAACAGTTGTTGTAATATCAGTTTGTGGTTATACCCATCGAAAACTTTATGGTAGTTTTGTTAATTAATATATTTTTCCAAAACACTAATATCAGTTTGGAGTGGCCAGTGGGTATTCTAATAGTTTTGCTATTTGAAGTTTTCATAATATCAGTTGTTAACTTAGGTATAAAATTGTTGGGGTTTAACTAGTTAAGAAAAAGGAATGCAGCTCTGTTAAGTTTTTGTTCAAATTGTTGAAGTTTTATGTCACATGTTAAATTTTTTGGAGTGGGTGTTCTAATAGTTTTGCTAATTGAAAGCTTTGTTTATGTATCTATGTAGTGTATGCCTTAGACTGTATATCTGAATGTTTTGTTTACGTTACTATGTGCAGGTTCCAATGTCATCTAACGTAGAACGTGAAGCGAAATTTTGGAAAGTTTTTGCCGGAGAGAAATAGATGCATTTGAAGACAATTAACAGATCTAATATGCTGCTGCTTTTATCTATACTACATATAAAGGAAAAATGGTCAATCTTGAAAAGTGGAAAATTGAAAAGTCAAGTAATGTGAAATCTTGAAAAATCTTATTAAAGGAAATTATGAAATGTAATTAATACTCTTATTAAAACACTTCATTACTTAAAAATACAATGATTTATTCACATTGTACAACTAATTAAAAACATATCTACCAAATTAAATACAACCAATTAATACAAATCACAAACCGGGTTGACCCGGGACGCTTCAAACCCGACGGGTTGAACCGGTTTAATTTGACTCGTTTTCGACCCAATCTAGCAAGTTGACCCGGTTTAAATCGACCAATTTTTCGACCGGAACGGTTCAACCGGTTGAACCACCAGGGTCAAACCGGGTTTCAAAACATTATGTTTAATTCCCAAATCTTCAAACTTTTATTATTTTTCATTCATAACCTATAAACTTTTTTTTATGAATAAACTATTTGTCGCTATAAAATCCCGTTGCTATGCACGGGTACTCGTCTAGTCTAATTGAATGAATGTTGGCATGTCTAAACTAAAGTGAATGTAAATGTCTGTCCCTGATGTTGCTTTTAATTATTTTTACAACTAAAAACCCAAAAATACCAATTATTATTGTATATGTTAGCATATCTAAACTAAAGTGAAGGTAGTTCGTTTATACCGGTTATATTGGGTTATNAACATAGGCTATAGATATCCTATCTGCAAAAGTAATCATCCTTCTCCTTCTTCACTTCTAACGAATAAAGAACATAGTCAAACAACCCACATCATGAATGAACGTATCCTACACAATTAAACTTTGTGTTGAAAACAGATTCCTCTGAAAAACCTTACTCCCACCTTCATCGACACAAATAAATTGAAAACCCAAGATCCCTATGACAAATTTGTTACCTATTGATCCAGGCAATTAATTAGCTTAATTAATCTTATACCTATTGATTTATCTACTGATTTACAGTATTATCGACTTATTGATATATGTATTATTTTTATTTTAATTTTTTATTTTTTTTGGAGGTAATTAAGTTATGGGTTTGTGCTTTAATTTTAATGCTAAAAAACAGTTGTTGTAATATCAGTTTGTGGTTATACCCATCGAAAACTTTATGGTAGTTTTGTTAATTAATATATTTTTCCAAAACACTAATATCAGTTTGGAGTGGCCAGTGGGTATTCTAATAGTTTTGCTATTTGAAGTTTTCATAATATCAGTTGTTAACTTAGGTATAAAATTGTTGGGGTTTAATTAGTTAAGAAAAAGGAATGCAGCTCTGTTAAGTTTTTGTTCAAATTGTTGAAGTTTTATGTCACATGTTAAATTTTTTGGAGTGGGTATTCTAATAGTTTTGCTAATTGAAAGCTTTGTTTATGTATCTATGTAGTGTATGCCTTAGACTGTATATCTGAATGTTTTGTTTACGTTACTATGTGCAGGTTCCAATGTCATCTAATGTAGAACGTGAAGCGAAATTTTGGAAAGTTTTTGCTAGAGAGAAATAGATGCATTTGAAGACAATTAACAGATCTAATATGCTGCTGCTTTTATCTAATTGAATGAATGTTGGCATGTCTAAACTAAAGTGAATGTAAATGTCTGTCCCTGATGTTGCTTTTAATTATTTTTACAACTAAAAACCCAAAAATACCAATTATTATTGTATATGTTAGCATATCTAAACTAAAGTGAAGGTAGTTCGTTTATACCGGTTATATTGGGTTATCAAAGGGAAATACTAGAACTAAAAAAGAGAAACAAATGTCTTGCGTGTGCTAGGATTCAGGAGAAGCAACCATAATTACACATGTAGTCAAGTTTGATCAACAAAGATAAGTGCTTTCACTCATTACAACAGATTGCCTGCTAAGGCATTCAAATGGGCCATAATCCATATGGTGAGAAACTGAGAACATCTTTTGGGGTAGTGGTAATGGTTGGAACCCGGCTCAAGCAGCTGCTGCATGGGTAGGAGAGCGATGTTGGTATACGTACGGGTCAAACTCATGCAACGGTGGACAAGAGTGTGGACATTATACTAAAATTTTCCCAATCATTTTGTGAACTTATCCTACACTATCTTTATTTGTTTATTCATTGCATGTCTTCAAATTCGCATGCTTATATGTATATCAGTAATCCTTTTCGGGTTCCACATGTAGTTGATGGTCATTTACTCATTTGTTTGTTATCGTTGATGATATAACATAAACATAAAGTGAAAATTTTTAGACAATTTATACGATTAAATGATCATTAGGGTGGGACTTGGTGAACAGTAAGTTATGTTATTGGTTAGTGATATCACGGCACGAGACAAAAATATGGAGTTGGCATTGCAAACCTATCTATTTTGAGAAGCAATTATTAATTTATTATAGTCATGAAATATTACATTCACCAAACCTATATTGGTCAAATAATAGTTCGGGTTTGAAGAAAATTTATTCTTACACATAAATGTAAGACTCAATTTGAGTTCTACCCATTACTTACGAAATTAATTTGGTAATTTTTTGATAAAACAAAAATAGTAAATATATCAAACTTATATTGGTAAAAAAAAAAGAAAAAAAAATCTCAAACTTATGAATTTTGCACACAAAAAAGTATATTAATTTGCATGATATGATGGTTATCTATAATAAAATAAATGAACAAGTCTTCAAAGCTATCCATATATGTCATATATTATAACAAATATATAAGTATAGAGATAACACAATTACAAAACACATTATAAATTAAAAGCACAGAATCAGAAACTAAAAGCATATATTACTAACATAGTAATATTAACAAGGACTTTTTTAAATATCAATTATAACAGGACAAAAAAAAATTACTTCATGTTATTTTGCCTAAAGTAGGATTTCCTATTTTAAATCTAGCAAGTAAAAACAATTAGAACACGTTACTTCGTTTGTTTGTTAATCAATAACAATACATAATAGAAAAAAAAATTAGAAACAACCCCGTGCGTGCACGAGTATTATAACTAGTGTTTAATTAATGAAATTGATGAGGGTGAAATTTGTAAATTTATAAAAAGTGGTGTTATTTAGTGTTATGATTTCCTGATGTTTTTTGGTGTTATATTATTTGGTGCTGAGATGATGTGGCGCTGACGTGGCATGGTGTTATTTCTTGACTCCCCATACTCTTAATCATAAAAAGTGCTTATTTTACATATAAAACAGTAACATTTCACCTAACATATATACAATTATAATTTGGTTCTAGATAGTATGGGGATAATGGTAATCTAGAAACTGACCAATAACGATTTGCATTTCCTCTCGAACAAGCACGTCTTTACATATGTGCTTATTTAAAGGTATATTAATGGAAACTGAAATTATTAAATTGGAAATGAAATTATTTAAAGGTATATTAGTAGAAGACTCGAAATGAGGGACGGGTCTCAAGTCAAGTAGAAGTTGGGTTTATCCCACATCGCTTGAGCAGTGAAAGTTGAGAGTGAAGAAGGTTGTTTATAAAGACCATTTAAAGCTGTTGCAAACATTGGAAATAGAGGATGAATGCTTTCATGGTTACCAGACGCGTGAACGAGATGGTTAAAAACTTGCAAGAAAATAATTACTAGTATTTGATTACAACTTAACATTCCGTTTCATAGTTTCATTGCAAAACATACAATTAACCAAACATGCATATACTAGGATGTCCAAATTTAAATATCCATTACTTAGGTTACAATACTAAACATGCAACTAAAATGCTTTCATTATGCATAATGAAAGACTAATCCGTGACGACAATGCCATCTATGACTTGTTCGATCACTTCTTTAGATTCTTGTAGCAAACCAATACTTCTTTGAAGCCTCTCCCTCTTTTTAGCCACGAGGGGAGGTTCATTCAACATCTTTTCCATACCACCACCATGCACCATTACCTCATTCATAATTTCCACCTCGATGTCATCATTCACAACTTTTTGCAGTAAAAACCTAAGCTTAAGAGCAACAGAATCCACCAATCGTCTTAAAACATGTTTCCAATAGGCGGTCATCCTCATTTTAAGATCAAAAGCTTGATCCCTAGTATTTACCGGAGTACTAATAAGATGCGAAATATTCACCGTCCCATAACCTTCTATAGTCATCGAACCCGAACCTTTCTTCAGTGCATTCACAAACTGATCACGGGAGCCCATCAACATGTTATAATAACCCATATAATCAGGATCACATGTGTAATCTGTGATCTTCTCCATCTCAATCAATTCCATGACTCTTTCCAAGAACTTTAACTTCATTTTCGTCATCACACATAGAGTTGCTTTCCTCATCGAAGGAAACAATTGCGGGTAATTCCCACAGCAATCAGCCAAGACTCTTGCACACACAATTTCAAGATAAGCACATACCTTGTCAACAAAGCTGACAGGCATGTCAGATATGGTGTTAACTTTCCTATGGAGCAAGCATAGGAACACTGAGTGAGGAAGAAAATGAGGCAATCTGATTCCATTAGCATCCTCCAAAACATTCATTTCCTCAACCAGAAAATCTAGAGAAGTGTTGGCATTCTTTTTAAGTTCTTTTGAGAACTCATCTAGCATCTCAACTAACCTAGCGTTACAATGCATTTGCTTATCATCATCATACTGGTCAGACTCTCCTCGGATCAAGATCCTTTGAAGTGTTTCTTTCAAAGACCCAATGATTTGCATAAGTGCAACCATGGCGTCAGGAACAGACGTAAGAGTTATCGGTAGTTTGTTGAGGTCAGAGATAGAGGCATGGAGCTTCTCATTGATCTTCTTGACTATGTCTGGTAAACATTTCGATATAATCTGTGACTGTATTTGCACAAGCTTACTAGCCAAAACGGGAATACCCACCATGGAACTGTCAATCTTCGACAGCAAAGGGTGAGTCTCAAATAGTTGAGCTTCTTTGACTCGAGCTTCATCATATGTTTCATCATTGATCCGGTTTCTTACACATGTGTAACCAAGGCCAATGTTCACGTCATTGGCTATAACTTTCTCGAGTAGGCCATCTGGAGATATATCGCATTTGGTTACAACAGCCAGTGTCCTCTCCCCGGTACTGTCCACACGTCGTGACATACAAATTGATTCACATGTCGTGAAATCAACTGAGGCTGGAAGAACATTCAATATGATACTCTCTTCTGGCTTGATATACTCCATTATCATCCCTTGAAACATACAAAAATAAATGTATTAGATTCTAAAAGAGTATACTGGATCTCGCTATGTTTTACAGATAATGTGTATAGAGGTAGGGGTATAAACCAAACGAGACGAGACAGCTCACGCGCGAGCTACTTGACCTCGCAAACTACTCGAAATGGACTCGATTTAAACAAGTCAAGTTAGAGCTCCAGCGACGCGAGTCCAGTACAAGCTCTAAAATAGAGTTCATTAGCGGCATTTCACTATTTTTTTTATTAACACTGCCAAGTCACCATGTAAAGGAACAACTTTATGTGTTACACTAGTATGTGTTTGTATTGGTTAATTTATACCAAGTTGAGGCCAAAATTTATGCCTAAATTTACAAATAGTAAAAACGAACCTAAATATAATTAGGGGTGGAAACGAGCCGAGCCGCTCGTGAAAAGCTCGGGATCGGATCGGTAAAAAGCTCGAACGAGCCGAGCCTAAACGAGCTCGAGCCCGAGCTCGAGCCTAAGTCTGGGCTCATTTAATAATCGAGCTCGAGCCCGAGCTCTATACAAAAAGCTCGAGTAGGCTCGCGAGCCTAAACGAGCCCTCGAAATATATACATATATATATTGCCTATACGTATAAACGAGCTTAAAAGTAGTAAACGAGCTCGAGCCTTATGTAATTAACGAGCTGAGCTCCATTTGAACTTTGTTTTCTTTAAAACATAATATAAATTAGTCGAGCCCGAGCCGAGCTCGAGCTTGTAAAATTTTTCACGAGCCGAGCTCGAGCTCTAAATATAAGGCTCGAAACGAGCTCGAGCCCGAGCTC